>CM024723.1:21158475-21240552 GCA_014182545.1 Eucalyptus globulus | reverse complement strand
AAGCAAGCCTCCTTCCCAATTTTCTCATTCCCTCATTTTTCAAATGCAAAACTGTAATGTTCTAGTAAATTTGATATCGATCTCGCATATCGTATTATGTTGTGATTACAAGTGAACTGTGATATGGGTCAAATCATGTATTTACCATTTCTGTAAGGAATTCGATAAATAGAAAAAAGAAGACTCACTTTTCCAACTTTTTATTTTTTTGGTGTTTTTTTGGTGTGGCAGTTGGTGTTTAGTTGAATGTACTCGTGTGATTTATCTTTGCGCAGTTAAGAATGAGCTCGAGCTCTAGCTCTAGCTTCATATGGTAATAGCTGTATAAGGGTATGCTTTCTTGCATTTGTTTGACTACCCGTATGCCTAGTCTAGTTATGTTGCTATGCTTTTGTGGACTGCTCGATTGAGTGGAATCATGTGCCAGCGCAGTGCATCCGCTAGTAGGGGTATTACAAGAATTATGTCTATTTGGGTGAGCTGACTTGCAATTAGAAAAATTCAAAATTCTAGAAACAGCTTAGATGGAGAACCACGATTTAAACGTTTGTAATCGACCATTTGAGAATCGAACCATTCCCATGAATGTTATTATAAAGCACACAAAACTTTCTACAACGGGATGTTAAGCATATTCTCGTGAAGAGTTTATCTGTAAGTATATTCTAAGGTTTGGGTAATGATCGCATTAATGAGTATCCATTGTCTCATTATTACTTGTGAGGAGCTCCTCAATGATTTAAAAATGAAGCAAACAATGCTTCTCTTCTTGGTTCATCATACAAAAATTAAAATGGGATATCCAGGTATATATATTCAACAACTGTATTTTTCATTGGTAATTTGAGGTTTGTTGCTTATGGCTGGGGATTTCAGCTGTGTCAAATTTACTACTTGACCGACTGGACAATTGGCTAAACAAAATACACAAAATACACACGGCTTTGTTATCTATTGAAGCAAGAACACCAATTGTTATCACTTCACGATGGCTCCTACATTCTTGTTCTCTATTTTGCAAATATCTTCTTATTTGAATTGAAAGAAGAGAGAAAAATGAGCCGCTTTGTAGCAAGGTACTCGGTCAGGCTCTTGTGCATCTTAATTTACTTGCTTGGTGCTTCATTGTTTTATGCCTAATTCTTCGGGAAAAAGTACAAAAATCCTAAACCTATTGCATTGATACCAATTTAGTCATAAACTTTTCAATCGGGCAATTTAATCCTAAACATTTTTACATTTATATTGGGGCCTCCAGTCCATCCGGCCAATTTTGGCCTGGGAAAGCCGGTGCCAACATGGACGCGACCGGTGATCGGACGCTAATGTAGTAATTTTTAAATATTTTTTTGAATTTTTTGAATTTTATTATTATCATCATTTTCTTTTTCTTTTCTCTTTTCCTTTTCTTTTTATCCCTCCTTCCTCCTTAGACGCCCTGCGGCGGCGGCAGCCTCCTAAGGCACTAAGAAGGGTTGTGGCCCTTGCCCGGCCTTGCCCAGGGGGGCCGCGGGCGAGGTGGCTTCACCCCGATCCGGGTGAGGCCAGCCTCGCCATGGCCTTGCTACGAGCAAAGGTGGCCTTGCCCACAAATGTGGGCTAACGCGCCTCGCCAAGCCTCGCCGTAGGTGAAGGTGGCCATCGCTAGCACATCGGCTCGCGGCGGTCGCCTTGCCGGCGACAAGGCTAGGGCAAGGCTGGCCTCACCCGCATCTGGGCAAAAAGCCACCTCACCTCGTGCCCTACACGAGGCCAAGCGAGGGCCAAAACACTCGCCGGCCCCGACCCTCGCCGATGGCTAGCGAGGGCTTAGTGGCCCTCGCCTGAGTGGGCCGATGAGCCTTCGACGGAAGCCCTTGCCTCGCTTTGGCGATGGCCGCCATCGCCTTGCTAGTCGTGTGCAAGGCCACCTTTGCCAGCAAGAAGGCGTGGCAAGGCGGGGCTCTTGCCTAGGTCCGGCAAAGCCGCCCTCACCGCGGCTTTGGGAGAGGCCGGGCAAGGGCCGTGACCCTCATCGGCGGCAGGCGAGGGCTTCACAGCCCTCGCCCAGTGACCGGCGAGCCTCACAGGAGGCTCACAAGCTTGCCAAACAATCCAAGGAGGAAGAATGGAGAAAAGAAAAGGAAAAAAAAAAGGAAAAATTCAAAAAAATTCAAAAATATTTAAAAATTGCCACATCAGTATTTAGCCACCGATCGACGTTCACGTCGGTCTTTGGGCTTGCCAAAATGGCCAAACAGACTTAATTGGTACAAATGTAAAAATGTTTATGACTAAATTGATTCAATTGAAAAGTTTATGATTGAATTGGTATCAATGCGATATGTTTAGGACTTTTTGGTACTTTATTGTTTTACTTGCTTGGTGCTTCATTGTTTTATGCCTAATTCTCCTCCGTAATCAGTATACTTTCTCACGTCTAAGATTAGTCCTGAGGAATGTCTTAAAATTGTGGCAACTCGGTTTTATCCTTTGGATGTTCATTGGAACATAATTAGAAGACCACCATGTATTTAAGCAAATACATGACTTACTAAGCACCAATCAGAAATTAGAAACCAGCGAAAGAGCTCCGGCGTAAGGTTATGACATACTTTGCCCTGCATGAGACTTTGCACCAGGAGTGCAACCAAACCGCCATCCAAAGTTTTGCAACTCACCATATAACTTACAGCCTTCTCCACATTTATTGAATCCAACCGTTTCAGTATCGCAAGACAGCATATAGCACAACAAGAGAACCTTCAAAGGAAATAAAAAAAGGTGAAAGGGATGTCAATTATTTAAGAAACATCCTGAAGAAGCACAAAAATTATAATTGATCAAAGACGAGGACAAAACACCGAGTATGGACTTCTCCCTATATCCCCGAAGAAAGATTCATCTTTGTTCTGCAGTTGCCCTGATGTCTGAATCATTGTTCAGGCACAACAATGTAAAACATTTGATACTAGAGATTATCCAACAGTAGTAACTTCAATCTCCATAGTGACAGGCCCCTCGTCAATGTTTGGCTAGCAATACACACACTATAAAGTAACTATGATCAAAATTCCATAACATATCTCTTACATGCAAAACAGAGCCTAAGGCAATTTTGTCACTCTCATTATATTGTAAACTTCAAAATATAGAACAACATCAAGGAACTTACGCTGATTGTAAGAGTTTGCAAATCTAGGATACTTTATTCCAAAGGATACAATATGTCACCTTATTGATGTCAATAACATTTAAATTATCAAAAAGGGCCAAAAATTTGCACGGCACTAAGCGTAAACAGCAGATGCGGATCATGTCCAGTATTCTTACCAAAGCCACCTGCACAAGCAGTTCTAAGTGTCATTCGCACTCCTAAGATGTGGTCATCATTGTAATAGATGGAATATATCAATCCCAAGCTAAAATCTTAATCATACTGTCAAATAAGAAATATTTGATTGACCGTGGAGTGGAAGTTTTGTAGGCCGAATGTTTTCCGTGGGTAACCACGAAAAGAAGCGGATTGACAAATAAATACAAACTAGACTCGTGCTGAGATTGCAGGATCCATGAAACAACTTCATTTGAATCCACAGTGCCAAGTTTTCAAGCAGATCTAGATTGGTTATCCCCATGTTGACACCTGAGTTTTTGTCTGAGTTTTTGTCGATGTTTTATATATCCTTTAAACCCATTCGCCCCACCTAGCTTTGTTTTTTCTTTTTAGGCCCACTCTTCTAACGAAAGCGAGCGTGACCGAAGGAGCGTCTGTGAGCGGAGGGAGGCGCAACGAGCAAGTGAGGAGAGCAACTTGAAGCTTCTAGAATCTTGAGCTAGCAGTAGAAATAACGGGAATGACTCGCCTGAGGCGGCGAGGAGGGCGTGAGGAGGAGGCTCAAGATTATGTCGTTCTCTGCCGTTCGCCACCGTCTGTTGGCGATCACTGCCTTTGATTCCGGCGGCGTGCGGTGAAACTAGGTAAACTTTCACTCGATTCTGATGAGTTCACGAAGAATTTAGAAGCTGAGACCGTTTTGCAATGAGTTATGTTGATTTAACAGTTGATGCGTCTTGTTTAAGTCGAATGTAACGCTGAAATTGCTTATGGAGTTCATAATCAAGTGTATATTACGTGTTTGATGTTTTTGCCTAATTGAATTATGTAAACCTAGCTCGTAAAACTGAATCTCAAAGCTACATTGATACGCGGTTTCTCTGTGGATGGTGAAGAACACGTCTAACACCTGGTTTTGCTCTGTTTCGTGTCTTGATCCGTACATCGCCGAGCCTACACCATCGCTGGACGTCCATTTCCTTCCGCCATAGTTACCTTCCCTTGCTGGCGAGTCCCCTATGGTTTAACGCCGTTCGAGTCAGCATCTCTCTCTATTATTAAGTGCATTTGTGTTTGTTGGATTGCTGGAATATTTAGTGTCGAAAATGCAGTTTAGCTGTGGATTTTTTGTAAAATTTTGTGGCCGCCGCAGCAGGCAGCCGGTGGTAGTTACTGTCGGCGTTAGGCCGACGGCGGTCGGTAGTCAAGATAGTAGTGGCGTCGAGTGTTCTTTGTTCGGCTGGAGTTGCAGGCGCAAAGGGGGTCGTCGTTGAAGGAGGCTGGAGGTTGAAGATGACCAGCAGAAAAAGACAATAAAAGGAAAAGAAAAAGGAGGAAAAAAAAAAAAGAGAAAGAAAAACGCAGAAAATAGAAGAATGGGAAACGGGCTGGGTTTGTTCATGGTGGGCCTCAGTTTGCCTGTTGTGGGCTGGAAATATTGGGCTGAGAATAGAAGTTGGAAGTGTGTTTATTTTTAAATGAAATCTTCGTGGGCCATTTTAGTTAATTCCGAGTGGCCCTTAAGGCCGGCCCAGTTTTAGTCAAACCCGAACCGATAGGGTCCGGGTCGGTTCATTCGGGTAGGGTCTCTTGACTCGGTCCAAGTTCCTTTTTTCTTAATATTAAAATTCATAATAAAAGTATTATTAAAAATCATAAATAAATAAAGTAGAGTCTGATTGTCTTCAGACTGAAGTAGAGTCTGAGTGTCTTCAGACTAAAGTAGAGTCTGAGTGTCTTCAAACTAAAATAGACTTTACAATCCTGGACTAATGATGCCAACATATTCTCGCTTCAACATATTTAAATTGCAAAAGTCTTTTTTATGATCTGAATAAGTTTAGCTTCGTATAGAATATGTCTTCCGGTTCTTCCAAATATAGATTTTGATAAAATCATTTACACATTCTATCATCTGCATAGTCATTTACTCAATAACTAAATATATTAGTAGCCTTTGATTTATTTTGTCATTTTTAAAACATCATAAGGGATTTCCTAACAACTCTTTCTTTTCATATTTAAATAGGCAGTACTAGGAAAATATGAAGAGAGGAAACAACGAGTGGCCATCGTGAGAAGACAAACCATTGCAGCTTTTCCTCGTGTTTTCCCCTTTTGACCCGTAGCAGCTGAGAAAAGTTTTTTTTTTTTTATTTGGTCAAAAAAAGCCGAGCAAAGTCATCTTGGTCAAGACCATTCTCCTTTCTTTCTTTCTTTCTTTCCACGCTCTAAGCAACACCATTGGGATGGCATCATGGCCATTGACAGGCCATCATGGCATTTCCTCTCACCATTCTTGAACAGTGATCGAGCATTCATAATTCTTGTTTGATTGATTTTTATTTAACAGTCTTAAACTCCTGCCATATTCTAATATTTATATAATTTATTTGGTTTGGTTTCACGTCTGTAACATTCCAACCGTACCTTGCTAACCTTCTAACAATTGTCAATAAGTGTTGTGAAAGTTTTGTACAATCATTTGTTTTCATGGTGAGTAGTAAGTATATGATTAGGTGGAGCATTTTTTTGTAAAGAAAGCAACAAATCCAATCTTTGTAATTCGAAGGAGATATTTTTACTTGTTCATAGTGCCATGTGTCATAACGAGAGATGATTCTTTAAAAAATATTTTGTTATTACAAATTGTGAATTACAATATTGGATTGGGATTTTATATACGTCCAACTATGGAAATAGCTATAAATAAACATTAATTGTTTAATTGTTTGAGAATAAAAAAATTTCTAATCCAAAAGTTAGAAAGAACAAAATGAAAAGCACCAAGAAGAAACTAGAAATAAATTGGACGCGTGGAAAGATGCACCTCCATTATTGTCCTCCACTTTATTTTTTCTAAAGCCATCAACTTTATTGACTATGAATTGGAAGCTGCACCTGCTGAGAAATTGCCTGTATGCGTTTTTTAGGGCAAATGGGACCTGACACAAATATGTGTCCTCCACTTTATTTTTTCTAAAACCATCAACTTTATTGACTATGAATTGGAAGCTGCATCTGCTGAGAAATTGCCTGTATGCGTTTTTTTTTATGGCAAATGGGACCAGACTCAAATATGTGAAAGGTAACATTTTTTCAAGAACGATCTCACGGACTTCGACAAAAAAAAAATGATCTTACGACCGAGTTTCAAAAGGCATTGGTAGAATATACATCCACACATAATATTTAAGCGGTCCCCTGGAAGTCTCGAAACTCTTGCTGTGACTAACATTAAAGTGCCCGACCTGCGTTTCAGAACCACAAAACATCTTCAGCTTTGTGTAAAATTGCCTATACACGAGTGAATGGGCTAGATGGTAAGCTCCTATGGCAAACTCAGAGACGGGAACGAGCACCAGCAATACATCCACAAGTGTGTATCAAGTTTTCTTGAGTTTTAGAGGCACCGATACTCGCCGTGGATTTACCAGCAGCCTCTACCATGCCTTGATAGATGCTGGGATTTATGTTTTCATTGATGATGAGGAACTTCGACCGGGGGAAACAATTAGTGGCAGCCTTTTGCAAGCGATCAATGACTCTAAGCTTTATATACCCCTCTTCTCCAAAGACTATACTTCAAGTCATTGGTGCCTCCGTGAACTTGCGAAGATGGTGGAGAACACCTCCAAATCTAAAGAAGATGGGAAGAAGAAGGTCATATTGCCCATCTTCTACGATGTGGAACCAAAAGATGTGAAGTTGAAAACCACGTTGTATAACGACGCCATATCGAATTTGGAGCACAAGGAGGAGGATCAAAAGAAGTTCAGCTCCGAGGATATAAAGATGTGGCGGTCGGCTCTCAAAGAAGTTGCTGCCATGAAGGGATGGGAGCTGGAGAAATTTTCAGGGTAACATTCCAACCATGATTATGAAAATTATTTTGTAAAATTGGACCACAGTTCTTATAAAAATTCATTAATTATATTCTAACTCCAATTTCCCTTATTATAAATAGAAAGTTTCAAATAGTTCTTTTAATTTTTTTAAATCACGAGATTTCCAATTTTTTTTCCGACATAATAGGGTTATTATAATTCCGTTTTTCACCTATTTTCCACTGTATAAAAAGATTGGCTTTGCTTCATCTTTTTATACTAATTTGATCCTTATATGTAATAAGATTCCTATTGTATGCTATCGAACTTGATTCAGAAACTGTTGCCTTTACAAAGTTCTTTTCCATGTTGAAAGACATAAGTAAATCTACTATTACAGTATTTCATAATAGGTTTATATTTTGATTCTTCTATTCTTCTACCTCTTTTACAAGAATTGTTTATTCTTCTACTTGATATAAAGATCAAGTATTTCTCTTCCTCTACTCCTTTAACTTAAATTTGTTTAATTCATCAAAGTATTTCTCTTCCTCTGTCCCTTAAACTTGTGTAATTCATCATGTTCCTAAAGTTTTCGGGGTAATGTTGAATATTTATATATCTAAACCTTGATCGCGTTCCTATCCAATTTCTTAGTAGATGGTTGGTCAACATGCATATTCGTCACCTTTTCTCAATTGAAGTTGTTCAACTTTGTGGCAGCCATGGGGATCTTATCAAGTTGGTCGTTAACGAGGTTGTGATCAACCTCAAGACTAAAGAAAGAGAATTGACTGTAGATTTAATTGGAATGAAGGATCGGATAGCAACCATAAACAATTTATTGGACATAGACTCCGATGTTGTGCGGCTCATTGGAATCTATGGAATGGGTGGCATCGGTAAAACAACACTCGCCAAAATTATCTTCAACCAACATTGTCCTCGATTCGGCAAACACTGCAGCTTTCTTGATGACGTGAGGGAAACGGCAGACACCAAGGGTTTAGACAAGTTGCAAACCAAATTATTGTCTGATATCTCTCATTCTAGGGGGGGCTCATACAATTGATAACATTGACAATGGGATCAATATGATTACAGGGACAATTTGCAATAAGAAGGTGCTAATTGTATTGGATGATGTTGCTAAGGCCACCCAGATCCAAAAACTAATCGGAAAGCAACCTTTGTATCCAGGTACTAGAATACTTGTTACTACTAGGGACAAGAGTGTTCTGAATATCAAGAGATTTAACTATGAATTTGAGAAATATGAAATGGTGCGATTGAGTGAGGAAGAGGCGCTTGTACTTTTTAGTCGGCATGCCTTCAATGTTGACTATCCTCCAAATGATTACTACACTCTTTCAAGAAATATTGTCTCTACTATAGATGGACTACCATTAGCTCTTGAAGCAATAGGTTCATCGCTTTATGGGAAAAGGAGAAAAACATGGGAAGAGTGGCTAAAGAAGCTAAAGAAAACACTTCATAAGAATGTCTCAGCAAAGCTACAGATTAGCTATGATGACTTAGAGCCTCGCGAAAAGAGATATTCTCGACATTGCATGTTTTTAGTTGGTGAGAATAAGACTAATCCAATGTACATGTGGGAAGACTGTGACTTTTGCCCAGAGGATGCCATCGAGGTCCTTATTAACAGATACATGATAAAGGAGTTAGACAATCATAGCCTTTGGATGCACGATCAATTTAGAGATCTTGGAAGGAAAATTGCCAAAGAGTATTGTACCAGATTGTGGGATGAAGAAGACATCATTGATGAATTACAATCAACAGAGGTAAAGTATGGTTAAATTTGAATAGAAAATTGCTTATACCCTCTTATTAATTGATGATTCACGTTTTTGATTTGGGAGCTACTCATTTGTTTTGTTTTTTTCTTCTCTTTTACCAAATAAAATATTGGGATATTGACAAATTCCTCCTTCTGTTCCTTAATGTCATTGGCAGATCAAGGGAAGCGTACAAGCACTCCGCTTGAAATCGAGGGATATGTTGGTCACTGCGGAGCAAATTAATCGGTTCCCGCGTATACGGTTTCTTTCGTTGTGTGGGGTACTTTGCCGCGGTGACTTTACAGGCTGTCTTTCCAAGCTAAAATGGATCAGTTTGGAATACGGTTATGCTTTTCCTCCTGGACCTACAGTAGCCGATCGTCCATGGTTTGAGGCAACTAATTCGTTGCATCTAGAAAATTTAGTTGTGGCGAATCTTTCTGGGATTGATATCACAGCAGTTGTGTTCAACAGCCTAATCAAGGTATGCCAGTTTCTCTCTTAGTCTAATTTTCTCATTCAATGAAGGACAAAATCAGATGGATTTACGATCTAATTTTCTCATTGATAGCCTAAATCCATATTTATTTCTTATCTGTCATGATGTTTCAATGGCTTTTGTAGGGGGCAAAGAAATTGAAGGTTCTCACTGTTTGTTACAATACGTCGATACAGGGGACACCAACCTTTCCTTGGTACTCAGTTTTAGAAAAGTTGACTATTTCTGAATTTTCGAAGTTGATGAAAATTGATTGCTCTATTGGGAAATTGACGAAGTTGATTGACTTGCGTTTTGAATCATGTGTTGGACTTGAAAAATTGCCTAACAAAATTGGAGAGTTACAGCATTTGCAGCACCTCTCTCTTAGGAGTTGTGGTACTTTGAGTGAACTCCCTGACTCAGTTTTGAAATTAAAGTCGCTAGTGAAGCTGGATGTATCATGCACGAGAATTACAAAATTACCGGATTCCATTGGTACACTATCAAGCTTGTTATCTATCGATGTATCATTTACACCAATTAAAAAACTGCCCAGTACAATGAGCAAGCTTCACCTCCAAACACTCTGTTTGAATCATTGTGATCAGATACAAGAGTTACCGAAACTCCCCAAAAGTTTGACTACTCTACAGCTAATATCTACTTCATTGCAAACTTCCCCTAACCTCTCGAGCCTTCCTAATCTAGTTGATCTGGCCCTGTCCAATGTCTTTAAATCTATGGCCAAATCAGAAAAAATTGAATTTCACAACTGGCGTTGGGTTTTCATGAGGTACCAATATTTAATTCCAAGTGTCTGCGAGCAAACTTCAGAGTGGGGTCGGCTTTGGTCGGATGAAGGACCTAATCGACGACCATCATACTTGCCTAGTTTCATAATCGACGTCACTTTGATTAAAGATCAGGGAGCCTTCACTTTGATTAAAGATCACGGAGCCTTCCTTTTCCCAAGCTTTCTAGGGAAGCTTAAAAAATTCGTTGTGGGGGTGCCCATGGGTACAGGAAATTCAATTGGTTTCCACGTTGGGATCATTATTAGTATTTTCTGTTGGAGAGTGCACTTCATTAAAAAGGTTAGGCGGTTTGTCACGAGTGAAGAACTTGATGGAGTTGACTCTTAATCAGTGCTGGGAACTAGAGGTTGTCTTGGGCATTGACAGATTAGAGTTTTTTGGATCAATTGAAAATTGATCAATGCACATCGGTGCAGAGGATTTTTGATCCATTGAGCTCGAAAATACCAAATATGTGCTCGATATTCGTGACACGTGGTGGAATGTTACCCGACTCTGGTCCGACTCTCGACACTTGGGAGTCTTACAAAGAGAAGATTCTCAGCCTAAAAACAGTTGCTCTCTTTCAGATGGTACGCCTTCTTTCTATTCATAGATCATGGCTCTTTCTTCTGCTTTACTTGCTTTCTATTTGCGTTTATTCTAGTGGAGAGAGACAATGAACCGATTCTAAAATGTGCAACCAAGGACAATCTTATTAAAATTCCCCATCTTACTGGGAATCTCCATATGCTGTGTGTTCACTTCGGTGGTGACAGAGTCGACAAATTTAGGCCCTGGAGACCTCACCTCAACTCACCTTATCGTTTCCTTGTGCAGGAAAGAGAAGGAAAAAGACAGTTTGATTATTTTTAGTGAACGATGGATTGAATTGGGATTAGGGTTCTTTTCTATGTTTTCTTCTTCCTCTCTCCTGCTGCTCAAGCAAATCAGTGCCGCCCGATCCGCGTCGCTACTCACTCACTTCTTGCAAGCTTCAGTCCATCGTTCGCCATGTCAGTCGCCATTGTCTCTTCCTTCCCAGGTTCGATCGTCCGTGAGTTTCAAGTTCATCGTCCACAAGCTTCAAGTCCTTTGCGAGCTTCAAGTTCCATCTCCGTGAGCTTCAAGTCCTTCTCCAACGCCACTTTTCACTCTAGTGCACATTTTCTTCTTCAGTGCCGCTTAGCTGGAGGAATTTAGTGCATTCATTAACTCCATCAATGGCGGGAGTCATGGGCCTGAACTCAAGCTCTGGATCACTAGCTAATCTCTGAAGAACAGGTAAGAATGGTGCAATAGTTATTTATTTATTTTTGGTGCGGCAGTTGGTGTTTAGTTGAATGTAATCGTGTGATTTATCTTTGCATAGTTAAGCATGGGCTCGAGCTCTAACTCTTGCTTTAGCTTCATATGCCAATAGTTGTATAAGGGTATGCTTTGCCTAGTCTAGTTATGTTGCTATCCTTTTGGGGACTGCTCGATTAAGTTTAATCATGTGCACAGGATGTTAAGCATCTTCTCGTGAGGTTTTTGTCTAATAGTATATTCTAAGGTTTGGTTAATGGTCGCTTTAATGAGTATCTACTGTCTCTTTATTACCTGTGAGGAGCTCTCAATGACTGAAAATGAAGCAAACAATGCTTCTCTTCTTGGTTCATCGTACGGAATTAAATGTGATATCCATTTTTTTTTTTTTTCATATTTTAGTTTAGACAAAATCCCCACGGGTTTGTTATCTATTGAAGCAGAAACACCAAATCTTGTCGCTTCATGATTATGCCCACATTCCCGTTCTCCGTTTCACAATATCTTCTTATAAGAATTGATAGAAGAGAGGAAAATGAGCCACTTCGTAGCAAGGTGCCTGGTGAGGCTCTCGGGCATATTAATTTAATTGCTTGGTGCTTCATTTTTTTGTGCCGGTATACTTTCTCATGTTTAAGATGAGTCCTAAGGAATGTCTTAAAATCGTAGCGACTCGGTTTTATCCTTTGGATGTGGTCATTGGAACATAATTAGAAGACCACCATATATTTAAGCAAGTGCATGACTTACTAAGCACCAATCGGAAATTAGAAACCAGCAAAAGAGGTCCGGCGTAAGGTTATGACATACTTATCGGAAATTAGAAACCAGCAAAAGAGGTCCGGCGTAAGGTTATGACATACTTTGCCCTGCTTGAGACTCTGCACCAGGAATGCAACCAAATTCGGCATCCAACGTTTTGCAACTCACTATATATCTGACTGCATTCTCCACATCTATCGAATCCAACCGTTTTAGTATTGCAAGGCAACATATAGCTCAATAAGGGAACCTTCGATGGAAACAAAAGGAGGAAAGGGATGTCAATTATTAAAGAAACATCTCAAAAGAAGAACATACATTTTAATGGATCAAAGACGAGGACAGGACACCGAGTATCGACTTCTCCCCATATATCTCCAGAGAAAGATCCATCTTCGTTTTGCAGTGCTTTGATGTCTGAATCATACTTCAGGCACAACAATGTAGAACATTTGACACTAGAGATAATCCGACTGCAGCAACTTCAATCTCCATAGAGAGAGCCCCCGTATCAATGTTTGGCAGCAATATACGCACTACAAGGTAACGTAATCAAAATTCCATAACATGACATAATCGAACCCTTACATGCAAAATAGAGCCTAAGGCAATTTTGTCACTCTCATGATAATGGCAAACTTATAAACATAGAACGCCAAGGAACTTCCGTCGATGGTAAGAGTTTGCAAATCTAGGACATTTTATTCCAAAGGATATATATGTCGCCTTATTGATGTCGAAAACATCTAACTTTTCAAAAAGGGCCAAAACTTGCACGACACTAAGCATAAACAGCAAATTTGGATCTTGTCCAATATTCTTACCAAAGCCACCTGCACAAGCAGCCCTAAGTGTCATTCGCACTCCTAAGATATGGCCATCATCGTAATAGATGGAATATGTTAATCCCAAGCTAAAATCTTAATCATACTGTCAAATAAGAAATATTTCATTGAATGTGGAGTGGAGGTTCTGTAGGCTGAATGTTTTCCTTGGGTAACCATGAAAAAGAAGTGGAGAGACAAATAAATACAAACTAGATTCGTGCTGACATTGCTAGATCCATGAAACAACTTCATTTGAATCCTCAGTGCCAAGTTTTTCAAGAAGATCTAGATTGGTCTATCCCCATGTTGACACCCAAGTTTTTGTCGATGTTTTAAATATCCTCTTATTTTGTAAAATATAAAAATTTATAAAAAGATACAAAAAGAAGAAGAAGATGAAATGAAAATGAATAAAATATCGAATGGGCTAGTGTTATCCAGCCCACTTGGCAAATTCGGCCCTCTAAGCCCATTCGCCCCACCTAGCTTTGTTTCTTTCTTTTTGGGCCCGCTCTTCTAACGAAAGCGAGCGTGACCGAAGCTTCTAGAATCGTGAGCTGGCAGGGGAAATAGCGGAAATGATTCTCCTGAGGCGGGCGAGGAGGGCGTGAGGAGGAGGCTCAAGATTATGTTCGTTCTCTGCCGTTCGCCGCCGTTTGTTGGCTATCACCGCCTTTGATTCCGGCAACGTGCATTGAAACTAGGTAACCTTTCACTCGGTTCTGATGAGTTCTAGGGCATTTTCGTTCAAACGACGAGCTCACGAAGAATTTAGAAGCTGAGACCGTTTTGCAATGAGTTCTGTCGATTTAACGGTTGACGCATCTTGCTTTAGTCAAATGTAACGCTGAAGTTGCTTCTGGAGTTCATAATCGAGTGTATATTACGTGTTTGATGATTTTGCCTAAATGAATTATGTAAACTTAGTTCGTAAAATCGAATCTCAAAGCTATATTGGCGCGCGGTTTCTCTGTGGATTGTGAAGAACGCGTCTAATACCACGTTTTGCTCTGTTTCATGTCTTGATCCGTATATCGCCGAGCCTACACCATCGCTGGACGTCCATTCCCTTCCGCCAGAGTTACCTTCCCTTGCTGGCGAGTCCCCCACTGTTTACGGCCATTCGAGTCAGCATCTCTCTCTATTTTTAAGTGCAGTTGTTTTTGTTTGATTTCTGGAATATTTAGGCCTTAATTGGTAAAATTTGTTTCTGTCCCTGGAACAACTATTTCTGTTCATTGGGATAAGTACACTAATGGTGCCAAAAGTTGTGTACGGCGGCCACTTTGGTGCGTAAAAGTTTCTGTCGGATCACTTAAGTGCCAAATCGGAGGAAAAACGCTCACTTTGGTGACACCGGCGCGAAGATTCCGGCCTCCGGCGAAAGATTCCGGCCAAAATGATTTTTTTTTTAAAAAAAATTGATAAGCTTTAAATGACGTCGTTTCGGTCCTCCTTAAGAAAACGACGTCATTTGCCGTCCTACATGGATGGCTTCATGGAAACGACGCCGTTTAGCTCACATGGGGAAGAAATTAGGGTTTCGGCAAGGTCGAAGCCGTGGCCGTCGTCGGGGTTGAAGCTGCGGCCGCCGAGTGGCCATCATCGAGGTCGGGGTCGAGGTCGGGGTCGAAGCTACGGCCGTCGAGTGGCCATCGTCGGGGTTGGGGTTTGAGCCGCGGCCATTGAGTGGCCATCGTCGCGGTCGGGGTTGAGGTCGAGTTCGGGCTACGGCCGCGAGTGGCCATCGTCGGGGTCGGGGTCAGGGTTGGTCGGAGCCGCTGCCGTTGAGTGGCCATCGTCGCGGTTGGGGTCGTGGTCGGGGTCGAAGCCGTGGCCGCCGGCGCAAGGACCGTCGAGGACGGCGACGGCCGGAGATTAGGGTTTTGAATTGGGGGAGACACCAAACGGCGTCGTTTTGGTGTTTGGATGCTGACTTAGCTCTCCGACGAGCCACGTCGGCGTCAAAATTAATAAAAAAGGCCACGTCGGATTTCCGGCCAATTTCATCGGAGTTGGCACAAAGTGAGCGTTTTCAAATTTTTGTGACTTAAGTGATCCGACGGAAACTTTTGGCAAAAGTGAGCGCTGTCACAACTTTTGGCACCATTAGTGTACTTATCCCTGTTCATTTGTTTCGGGAAACAAAAAAGAATAAAAACTTGTTTGGTAAAATTTTTGTTCGCGAGAATATATTTGAAATATAAACAAGAAATAAATAAAAAAGTAACTTTTTATTCCCGAAAACAATTTTAAAATCTTTTTTTTTTTTTTTAATCTTTTCTCTCTCCTTGTCTTTCTTTTCTTCTTTTTCTTCTTCCTTTTTGCCGGTCCTGGCTTTGGCCATGGTCGGCGCTGGCAACCGACTAGACAAGGGTCGACGACCTCGCTGGAGTGTCACTAACCAAAGCCTCATGCGGCCACGAAGAGGCTCGGCCTCCCAATCGGCATAAGGCTGGGCCTCACCAGGCCAAGGCGAGTAGCGAGGCCGACCTCATGCCCCCATCGTCGAGACAATAAGGGCCAGCGACCTCGGCTGGCCCTCCCCTCCGTCGTGGCGCTTCCTAGCGACAGTAGGGCGGCAGCGGTGAGGACTCTACAATCTTTATCCCCCTCTCTCTCTCTCTCTCTCTCTCTCTCTCTCTCTCTCTCTCGTTTTTTATTTTTTCAATAAATTTAGTTTTAAATTTAATTTAACTAATTTTTATATTAATTATTTGCTCACGTAAGTAGCAAAATGACTGTCGTTTTTACACTTGCCTAATCGGAAAATCCCCACGTAAGTTTTTTGGTCGGATTTTTCGCCGTTGGTACTTAAGTGATCTATTTTGCTATGATTTTTGCACTTAAGTGCCACTTTCCTAACTTTGGGCACTTAAGTGTCTCTTCATGCCAAATTTTGACACTCAAGGTGTCCCGCACTCTTATTTCTTGTGCAAACTTCTAATTGTCTATCCTCATGTTTCATTGGCTTTTGTAGGCGGCAACGAAATTGAAGAGTCTCACTCTTGAATATAATAACTTCATTCGTGGGACACCAACCTTTCGCAAATACTTAGTTTTAGAGAAGTTGACTATTTGTCATTGTCAATCTTTGAAGAAACTTGACCGATCTATTGGGAAACTGAGATGGCTCACTAACTTGAGTTTTGAGTTATGTTTGAAACTTAAAGAATTGCCTGAACAAATTGGAGAGCTAAAGAATCTTCAGCACCTCTCTTAGTAACTATGAAAGCTTGAGCGAGCTCCCTGACTCAATTTCAAAATTAGAGTTGTTAATGAAACTGGATACATCACGCATGAGAATTACAAGATTACCAAATTCCATTGGTAGGCTACGGAGCCTGTCATCTACTAATGTATTAAACATACCGATTGTAGAAATGCCTAGTACAATGAGCAAATTGCTTCGCCTCCAAATACTGAACTTGAAACATGGTCATAGTATAAAAGAGTGGCCGGAGCTCCCTAGAAGTTTAACCACTCTACGGCTGATATCTACTTCGTTGCTGACTGTCCCTAATCTCTCAAACCTTACTAATCTAGTTGAATTGTTCCTATCTAATGACTTTGACAATAGGTTGCGCAAATCAAGTGTAATTCCAACTGGTGAATTGAGGTGGATTGGGAGGTTATCCGAACTTAGCAAGCTGCACTTTTGCTTATTGAATGTCCGCACACCAACTACAGAGCTGGGTTCCCTTTCTCTGCTGAAAGAACTTACTCTATCTGGACTAGATTTCCAAACCCTCAAACAACTTCCCCCAAACTTGATAGTTTTAAAGATTGACCACACTCGAGTGAAACATGTACATCTCAGTGGGCTTCCTCCGTTGGAAAAATCAAGAGAAAACGAGGTGTACGGGCAACTTGATGGTCAATCTCTCGATGTCTTAGACTCGTTGGACGAACCAAGTCTTCATGACATCTCATGTGTCAAGAGCAGGCGTTTTCTGCCAGAGGACCCAGGGTACAACAAGCTACAAGCTCCCGAGTTGATTGAACCTTGGAGGGGAAATTTCCTTGTCCTAAGCTCTCTGAAGATGCTTCGAGAATTCCACATGGGGAGGTGCCGGAACGTAGAAGTTATCGATTTTGTTTCTCCGTTGGAATCATTGGAAGCATTTACCGTCGAATTCTGCTGTTCATTACGAAGGATAAAAGGTTTGTCAAACTTGAAGAAATTGAAGAGGTTACATATTGAATCCTGCTGGAGGCTGCTGAGCATGGAGGGCATTCACGAATTAGAGTTTTTGCGGATGTTGAGAGTTCATGGGAATATATACTTTAAAGGGATTTTTGATGCATCGAGCTCAAAAATTCCAAATGAGTGCCAGACGGACATGACATCTAATTGCAATCTCAGCGGCAAATGTGATACTTATCACGGCAATTGGGAGTCTTTTAGAGAGAAGATTCGGAATGATGAAGAGGAAATTGCGGGACGCGTCAACTGAATTGGCATTCTATGAAACCAGCGAATCTGAAACATAAAGTGATCCTTGGTGCGCCTTCTTTCTCTTCTTAGATCATCGCTGTTCTGCTTTATTTGCTTTCCATTTCTGCTTTCTTCTAGTAAACAGAGACAACAGACAGATTCTAAAATGCGCACCAGCGATTAAGAGGGTTCTCTTTTACGTTTTCTTCTTCTTCCTCTCTTCCCGCTGCTCAAGAAAATCGCTATCACCCAGTCCTCGCCGCTGTTCGCTTGCTCCCCGCGAGCTTCAGTCCGTTGTCCGCTCTCTCTTTTTTCCCAGGTTCCGTCGCGAGCTTTAAGTTCCATGTCCGCGAGCTTCAAGTCTTTCTTCTTCAGCGCCTCTCGGCTGGAGCATGAAGTTTTATGAGGCTCCGATGGTTGCGTTCATTAACTCCATCGGTGGCGGAAGGCATGGACCTCAACTCAAGCTCCGGATTACCAGCTAATCGCGGAAGAACAGGTACAAGCGGTGTGGCAGATGGTGTTTAGTTGAATGTGATCGTGTGATTTATCTTTGCGTAGTTAAGCATGAGTTCGAGCTCTAGCTTCTTAGGGTAATAGCTTCATAGTTTATTTATGTTGGTATGCTTCTGTGGACTGCTGGATTGACTGGAATCATGTGCCCACATGTTGCGCATTTGTTAGTTGGGGTATTACAAGAATTATGGGTGTTTGGTGAGCTGACTAAAGATTAGAGAGTTACAAAATTTGGGAAACTGAATTTACAGCTTTGTTGGAAAACGGCAACGCAGATTTTTGCAGTCAACCATCTGAGGATCGAGCCATTCCTATGATTGCTATTGCAGAGCGCACAGAACTTTCTGCACGTATGATGTTGAGCATCTTATCATGAAGAGTTTGTCTGTTAAGTATATTCTAAGGTTTGAATAATGATCATCTTACTGAATATCCACTGTCTCTTTATTACCTGTGAGGGGCTTTAATGATCGAAAATGAAGCAAACAGTGCTTCTCTTCTTGGTTTTCTTCTTGAGCAGTTGTATTTTCCATTGGTAATTTGAGGTCTGCTGCATATGGTTGAAGGGACTAGAAGTTTGTGGGTTGGTTGCACAGAATGTGCGTCAAGTGACTGCTGTGAACATGCGCACTATTAAGAGACTTAGCTAGTGTTAATCAACCTTAAATATCTTCATACGACAAGTGGGGCCTGATGTGAAGCAGCATTTCTTTTTTTTTCCTTTAATGTTGATGCTATGGTTTGCAATCCCCTGCGCCGCCCGCGGGGGTGGGGAGGTGAGTGATTACTTTGAGTTATTCATGCTTGTACATTGCCCTCTGCCACTATTTCTGGTGCAAGAATGGAAAAGCTTCGGATATGGCGTCAGTTTGCTGCTGCTAAAAATCTAGACTACAGTTTCCTCTTTTGCATAAGCCATCATGGCAAATACTTCGGTGTTATAATTGCTTGCACCTTCGCTGCTCTAGCATACATAATGGAAAACCAATATTCAAGCATTTACCTTATTTAATGGTAGTCTGACCATTGGAATCTTAACTCAGGTTCAACTTATTGAGGGCATAATGGATCAAGTTGAGGGGACAATATTTGTTTCATGGATCAGCCAAGAGTTTTGATGATTCTACAGGTCAAATTACTGCGACAAAGTACACGCAGCTTTGTTCTCTTTTGAGAGCATAAACACCAGATCTCGTTGCTTCTTGATTACTCCCATGTTACCGCTCCCATGTTCCTGTTCTCTGTTTTGCATCTATCTTCTGGTTTGAACCGAAAGATGAGAGAAAAGTGAGTCACTTTGTAGCAAGGTGCTTGGTCAGGCAGTTGTGCATCTCAATTTACTTCTTTAGTGCTTCTTTTATTTATTTTTTTAATGCCTAATTCTCCTCCGGAATCAGCAATTCCTTCCTACTTTCTCACGTGTAAGATGAGTCTTGAGGAATGTCTTAAAACAGTAGCGACTCGGTTTTGATGACATTCTCGGAGCTACTGAAACTTACATGTGACAGTAAACACACATTAACATAATTCTCGAAGCTTTTACTATACCCACCCTCCAATGCCGCTCCATAAAAGAAAATGGCAAGTGCATGATCGAAGCTCGGTTAAACGTGAGATGGAACCCGGGAAAGAAGGAGACGACAGACTGAAGCTCGCAAGGAGTGGGCATGGAGTGGCCGAGGATTGGGTGAGAAGTGGGCGAGAATAATTTAACCCCAAAACTTCAGGTTAAAGACCATCATCTAATCAGCATAAACAGTCGCAATCTCAACGAAAATTCTCGCAAAATAACATAAAAACAGAAAAAAAAAAATCAAATTGAAGAACAGAAGCAGGGGCGAGATGATCAAGAGTGAAAATTATGCAGAGGTTGGGGGAAGACCTTACCAGTCGATCCATCAAAGATGAGTCTGAGTGAAAAGGAAGATTTGGGTTCGATTCAGAACCCTAAAACGCTCACTGAAGATTCCGACTCTTACGAAATAAGTTAATTTCAGCTTATGGTCTCCAAAATAAAAAGAGTTTTAAGTGCTTTAATAAGGGCATGTACACGATGTTAATTTATTTATCCACATTCATACTTTCGTCAATCTAGATCTCGTTCCTTAGTTTTTAAGGTTGATAAAATTTTCTGTAATCTAAATCCCATTCCTAACTTTTTGAAGTCGATAAATTTTTTGATGTTTTGTGTTTTGTACTCTCTGAACAATCAGGATCAATATAACTACGAATATCTATAAATTAACTAATGTTGTTTCTAGATGTCCTAATGAAATTACTTAAACATAAAATAACAGAATTATCAATCTGATTTAACTCTCAATGAAGTTCTACTTTTCCTTAAAGTGAACTATCGTAATAGTTGTGAAGACCAAAAAAATGTAATAAAAAGATGACATGTTTTTTTGTTGATTTAGGAAATTGATTGAAATGAAATGATATTCCAAAATTCGGATAACAACGTAATCATGAAAACTTATGAATAGTACTAAAGGGCTTATTTGACTTTGTTGGAAAGTTGAGAGACTATATTGAACAAATTAAAAATTTACAGACAACATTAAATATTTAGGAAAAGTTCAATGATCATTTTGAAAGAATCAAAATTCCAAATATGACATTGTACATTAGCGTCATTTCTGCCTTTTTACATCTTTTGAACAACACCCTATCAAAACAAAAGATTAGATAATGAAATAGACAATGCTGTAAACACAAATATTCTAGTGGCACGTGACTTACATTGATCTAACTTCCACCATTTATGGATTTCCAACAAACTAAACAAGACATAGGGGAATTGGTCTCTCCATTTCAATGTCGTATTTTCATCTTTTTGAAAAGGGAAATCACTCGTGCGTTCAAGCGCACAGGTAGTGAGTTTTAACACTAACACAAACTAAGGTATAACATGACCTTAGTTATTTTCTGGAGAAAGTGAGAAGTTTTGCTGATGATTTTCTATAAATGGGATGAGAAGTCCTGGCAAGAAATCTTGTCCTTGTTTCCTGAATTCGAAGAGCTTTCACTTTTGGAGTTCGGTTCCCTGAAAATTGAGCTGTTTTTGGCAGGCTATGGTACTGACCGAGTAGTTCAGAAGAAGAAAACTTTGGATTAGACTGAGAGACATCCTCTCTATGCAGGAAGACTTAGTTAATCAAGGCTGAAATCTATAGCCTGGTCAAGTTTTCAAATTGAATATTTGTTTTACCAAAGAACATAGTCGAGCTGGTTGAGAGTAAAGACTAGGTCCTTTCGTGGAAAGGAAATCTTGAGAAAGCAGAGAGTCCTAAGGTGTCTCAGGATAATGTTTGCGCTCCAAAATGTGAGGGTGGTTTAGGCTAGAAGAAGCGGGAAACATGGAATGAAGCTTGCATTCTGAGGATTATAGAGAAGTTGTTGCTAAAAGCAGGGTCCATTTGGGTTACTGGGTTATGCTTGCTGAAACAAATTTCTATATGGTCCTATTACTCCTAAAATGGGAAAAGTGCTAAAAAAGTTATAAACCTTTTGCCTTTGTGCCAATTTAGTCATAAACCTTTTTTTTTTTGTACTGATTTAGTCCTAAACCTTTTTAGGTTGTGCCAATTCAGTCATTTCTGGCCAATTTTGGCTGAATTTTGCTGACTTGACGCCGAACGGCTGACGTGGCCTGATCGACGATGACGTGAATAACTTTTAATAATATTTTAATATTTTTGAATATATATATATATATATATTTTTTTTTTCTTCTCCTCTTCTTCCTCTAGCTAGTCGCCAGACCTCGGCAACCGGCCGGCGAGGGTCGAGCCTTGCCAACTCGTCGGATATGGCAGCGGGTCGGCGAAGGTTTCATCGACTTGGTTGGGAGAGGACTCTCTCTCTCTATCTCTCTCTCTCTCTCTCTCTTAGGTCTCGCCTAGATTGAACGCCCTCAGATCTCGAACCGAATCCTTGAAGAACAATCTAGGTCATGCACATCAAACAAAGGAAGGTCGGGGACGGAGCTTGTGCGATGGACGACCGCAAGCTCCGGCTTGGTCCGATCAACGCAAGGCACAAAAAAGGACCGAGGCCTACCAGAGCTTCGACGCTTGAAACCAGGCGCGGCCATGGGTCGACAACCGCAACTCAGGTGTGGTGGCCAGTGGTCTACCCCTCCGACTCTCTCCCCCTACTTGAACCCCCTCACTCGCCAGATTCGATGAGCTAGTGGGCTCGCCCTTGCCGGTCATGGGCGAGGCTCAACCCTTGCTAGATTCGATAAGGGCGAGCCTCGCCGCCTAGGCCTCAAGGGCGGCCTCGCGCTTGGCGGGCGAGGCTCGCCGCCCGCACGAGGCCACCCTCGTGGCCACTAGTGAGGTGGCCGGTGAGGTCGACCTTGACCTCGCCGGCCGTCGCCTCGACCGGTCACCGACGGAGGAAGAAGAGAAATAAATAAATAAATAAATTCAAAAATATTAAAAATATTAAAATATTATTAAAAGTTGTTAACATCAGTGCTGATCAGAACACGTCGCCAGGCCAGCGTCCAGTTAGCAAAATCCGGCCAAAATTTGCCGGAAATAACTGAATCGGTACAACCTAAAAATGTTTAGGACTAAATCGGCACCAAAAAAGGTTTAGGATTAAATCGGCACAAAGATAAAAGGTTTATGATTTTTTTGACACTTTTCCCCTCCTAAAAAGTAACTCATCTGAGCATGGAGGAAGCAGGTCCATTCTTAAGCGACATACTCAACATGTGTAATTGGCAATGGACAGGAAACTTCATTTGTGGAGTGATCATGGCACCCTCATGGCATTCCTCGAGGGCATTTATCCTTAGAGAGTGATGTTCCCAAGCAAATCGCTATCGCTCAATCCTCGGTGACACCACGCCCAATCCTCATTCGCTCCTCGCAAGCTTAAGTCCGTCGTTTGCTGTCATCTCTCCTTTCCCAGGTTCCACCATCCACGAGCTAGCTCGTCGCCCGAGAGCTTCAAGTTCAATCTCCATGTGCTTCAAGTTCTTCAGGGCCACTTATTCACTCTCGCGCACATTTTCTTCTTAATTGCCGCTCAGCTGGAGGAATTTGGTGCCACATGAGGCTCCGATGCATTCATTAACTCCATCGGTGGTGGGGGGTATGAATCGGAACTGAAGAACATGCACGAGTGGCGTGGCAGCCGGTGTTTAGTTGAATGTGATCGTGTGATTTATCTGTGTAGTTAAGCATGAGCTCGAGCTCAAGCTTCATATGGTAATAGTTGTATGAGGGTCTGCTTTCTTGCAATTGTTTGTCTATTTGAATGCCTAGTCTAGTTATGTTGCTATGCTTTTGTGGACCGCTAGATTAAGTGTAATCATGTACACAAGATGTTGAGCATATTCTCAAAAAGAGTTTGTAAGTATACTCTACGGTTTGGATAATGATCACTTAAATGAGAATCCATTGTGTCTTTATTACAAAAAATTAAAATTAGTTTTTTTTTTTTTTTTTTGGAAAAAAAAGACAATAAAAATAAAAGAGAAAAATAAAATAATTAAAATTTTCAATTTTTCTGAAAAATTTAAAAATTCGAATTTTTTGCTTGAAATAAAGTAACGAGATTGAAATCATTTTGCAATAATATTCAAAAATCAAAAAACATTTTCAATTATATATTACCAATTAAAGGAAAACTAATTGTATTCCTAAAAATATTTTACTTAAAAAGAATTTTTTATATCATTGAGTTTTCGCAAAACAAACGTACTTTAAAGCAAATCAGGCCTGAAAATTACTAGTCCGAATATAACGAGAAACTAGACCCAAACTCAATAAATCCTAGTTGACCCCAAACCAATACACTTTTTAACTCCCATGAAAACAGAAACAAACCTAAACCCACTAAACTAACTTAAGCCCATGCTAATTAAACCTAATTAAGCCTTCTAACCTACTTGCTTCTGACCTCCCGCTGCCACCGTCTTCTCCAAATGGCCGTGAGCCGACGAAGTTGTCGCCCTTGGCCTGACCACGCTCTAACTCCGACGGCTCTGGACTCTTGGCGACGGCCAGCATGGCCGAACCACAGTAACGAGCCTCCATCATCGTTAGCCACAAAGCTTGAAACACAAAACAAAGTAAAAAACTGCGGTGGCGGGGGCAGCGAAGCGACCAAACGGCCGCGCCCATAACGCCAAGCATCACAGGGACATAGCAATAGAACGCAACAGTGTGGACGACTCGATTTCAGCGAAAGAAGGAGGAGACGAAAATTAGATCTCGTTGAGGCGTTTCATCGAGCGGATGGCGCGCGACACTGAACGAGGGGCTCCCAGCTCAGCCGGGACTCAAACTCGCACTGTCCCCTCGACATACGACCTACCAGACCCGCAATATCAAAACTCGGAGGCGAAGGGGCCGGAGTTCGCGTGAGCCGGACGGCCACGAGCTCCGGCCCGACGCGCCCGAAATAAGGCAAAAACAGAGCAGCAAAGAAATGACGAAAAAGGGGCGTCGGAGCACGCGACCGCGGGGGCCTTACCCGGCTTGGCGACGACGGCCGGAAGCCGGTCTCAATGCGAATCGAACTATAGCCGGCCATCTCAGTTTTGCCAAGCCGGGAACCACGGGAAAACGGCGGATCGAAACCGAAACTCAACTCACCAAAAATCGGACGCCGTGTAACAGCTAGGGGATGCCGGTTTGTGTCGAGGATGGCCGAACGGCGCTCAGCCGGGGCGAATTTTTTGCTCTCTCACTCTCGGTCTCCCTCTCGGCCGGATCCCCTCTATCTCCCCCTTTCTCTCTCCGTCCATTTCTCCCTCTGTCCGAGCCCCCAGAATCCCCCTCTAACGCCCGGCAGGCGTGCATCGCCTCTGCCACCGCCAGCTCGCCGTGCCGGCCTGCTCCCGACCCAAAAGGCGCGCTCCTCACTCCCCGTCTCGCCTCTGCTTACGTGAGAGCGTGAACGAGTGGGAGTGCGTGAGGGAGAAGATGAAGGAAGAGGCTGGGCTTGGGGAAAAGAAAAGGAAAAGTGGGCCGGGCTGGGCCTAGGCAAAAAGAAAAGGTAGAAAAGAAAGGGAAAGAAGGCTGGGCCGGCCTGACCCTGGCCCGATCTCACCTTTTCTTTTCTTCTTCTTTCTTTTTTAAATAATAATTTTTTAATCAATTAGTTGATTTTTTTCTTTATTTTTCCATTTTTTAAATTTTTTCTTATAAATTATATACATCGTAATGTAAATGCTCATAATGTCTATATACTATGCAATTCTAGTGAAAACTATTTTTGTTTAGGGGTTAAAAATTAATTATTAATTTTCTATACAATTAAATCCTATATGAACAGGAAAAATTTAGGAGTCAACATTACGATTTGTATTATTTTATCTTAATTGATGAGGACTATCGCATAGGGACAAATTTCAATTACTAAATTTTTAAGTAGATGAATGCTAAGTTGCTTGGTGCATTGGTATATTTTTCTTTAAGTGAGAGATAGTTGGAGAGTGAAGGCAAAAAAAATTTAGGGGCTTTTTTTGTCTTATCGATTAGTTTTGCTTTTAGGTTAAAAGTTACACTTTACATCAGCCATAGTCAAACGCTAGTCATCAAGGGGCTGAAAAGGAAAATAGAGAGAAAAGAAAAAAGAGAGAAAATAAGTGAGTATTTTCTTTGAGAACTCTATTTGTGTTCTAATCTTACGAAATATCATGTTGTATTTCAACTTTATTCAAAGTCTGGTAGATTTGCAGAGTGTCTCTGCGCGAAAACATAGTCCAAGTTTGGATGAACTTCAATAATAAATTTTATGTTGTGTTCTTTCGATTATGTTATTTTATTATTATATTTAGTCTTGTTTGTTTGCATTATTTTTTCCTAAAATTGACGCGTGATTTCCTAACATAGTGTTGGCGAAGAGTAGCCAAGAGGAATAACCCATGGAACGCGGGGTGACGCAACAACCACGCTGCTGATGGAAGGCGAGGATTTATTTGGACAAGTGGGGAAGCAATGAGCTCATCGAGCGATGGCTTAGTCCAAAGATTTGAGAGGAGCTGATTTTTTAGGCCGTGCAGGGTCAAAATGATTATTGTGAAGGGGGCTTTCGAAACGAATTGGCTTTGATGGCAGCAATAATTGGTTAGCATACGAGATTAACGGAGGAACAGGCGAGAAAATGATAAACATTCCCTGCATGTTGTCCTCTCCTATCCTCGGGCTGTTCACCAAATAATTCGCTTTCAATATGCAGCGAGATAAACTGCCTAAACAGATCCTACTCTTACTATTTCCTCCTATTGCCAAGACTACCCTCTGCTCTGCTTTCTTTTCTTTTCTGTTTCGCACGCTCTCGCTCTCTGGTCCTAGGTGAAACTCTTGGTCGATTGTTGACTAGATGGCCCATATGTTGACTTAGTTTCATGTCCCCAGTAAGGCTAAAGCGATGAGGTTAGCTGAGGTTTAATGGTACGCACAAAAATGAATCAACTTAGAAGGAGAAAATCAATCGAGTAATGTTGAGTGGTGTTGACACCTAAATTTTTGCATAAAAAATGGATTAATTTTTACCCAAAAAAAAGTAAATAAAAATTGCACGACATATAATTTAGGAACATTTTATCTTCTTTTTTTTATTGGACTGCCGGTGAGCACAAGATTTTTTTACATATTCAAGTAATATATACTGAGGGACATATTTTTTAGCAGAAAGGAAATTCTCAAATGGAATATTTGGAAAATAAGAAAGGGAATATTGCGCGGGGTATAACGATATATTTAGGGAATTATACACAAGCGAAATTAGAAACAAAATATGCAACAAAGATTTAAATTTTCCCCCCTATAAAAGGTGTTGCGCGCGTACGGACAAGAGGGAGCGGGGGGGAATTCGAAAAAATTGGAGAGCAAATACGTGAGGAGGTTTTTTCGTTTGGGAGTTGAAAATTCCAAAAGAAAATTTTTGGGAAGAGTCAAAGGTCAACTCTGGTTTGCCTTGTTCGAAGAAACAGGGGCAGAGAGCATACGGAGTGACGTGAGAGAGAGAGAAAAAAAAAAAAAACAAGAAAAGAAAAGGAAAAGGCGCTATAGTGTCGTCTTCTCTGAAGGGCTCCCTCGACCGCGCCGGCCATGCCCGCGCCGTCCACCGCGCCGGCACCACCTACCGCGCCTCCATCTCACCTGCAACTTGCAGATCTCGCACCTCGCCTCGTTGATCACCGTCGCTCCGCCGACACCGACACTTGCGCAGTTGCCAATCGCTGCTCCCGCGTTGCTCATCTGCGAGCACCGCACCACCGCCACCCGAGCCTCAACGCCTGCAATCCATGAGCAGCTTGCCCGACACCAACAGCATCACCGTCGCCCCAAACACCCGCTAGTCATCGCTGCTCTGAGACCTCTCGCCTGTGTGACCAACCGAGCCTTTGACGCGCGCTGTCTGCAACCTGACGCCGCTGCAACTTGACGCCGTAGCTTCTGTCCGCCTGCCCTCAGCGACGCTTGCGCCCGAGCTCCGCCGTTGACCCCGCACCTCAGCCCGTCGCCGACGCCGCAGTAGCTCACCACCACGCTTGAACACCGCCTGATCCGCCGCTGCCTTCTTGAGCCGCTAGGTAGTTTTTATTTTTATTTTTACTTTTCTTTTGTTTTTTAGTTTAGTAATTTAAATTGTAACATTGGATATCAATACTCATTTCATGAATCTTGTAGGCTGAAATGAATCTTGTAGGCATTAACCGCAGGGTTTTGTCCAAAATTATTGTAATTATTAATTTGATCCTTAAGATATCGGATTATTTTTTATTATATTAATTTTTGGCATTTTGATAATATTTTAATTGTTAAATCATTATAATTATTAATTTGATCCGTAAGATTTCGGATAAGATTTTTAATTATTTTGAAATTTTTTATATGTCGTGATGTTTAGGGTTAGAGTAATCATTAATTTAACCCGTGAGACAACATGTTATTTTTTTGATTATTTTAATCCTTTATTTGATAAATATCTTGCTTTGTTTAGATGTAATTGCTTATCTTGGAAAAACACTAGAAAAAAAAACATAAAAATCCAAAAAAAAAAAATGAAAAAATTAAATCTTGCATCGGAATGTGTAGGTTTAGTAAATTAGGGTTGCATTTTAAATTTTGCATGTTTAGATGATTTTTGAAATAGATTGGAGTCAGATCAAAATAACCTTTTAAAATAGGGTCTCAGATAAAGTTTGCATATTTTAATAATCCTTTTAAAAAATCTAAGATAGGATAGGGTTTAAGTAAAATTAGTCCCTAAAATAAATTAGAAAATTATTCCTTTTTAGATAGTTTAATTAGGGTTTTATTAATTCTGAATTTCAATAAAAAAAAAATAGAAAAATATACGGTGCATATCAAATAGTTTGCATATTAGGTTCATTTAATTAGAAATAGCTTGTTAGTAAAATTAGGTCATATAGTTTAAATGCATGATTTATGATAAAGTTCTAGTTAAAAGAAAAATCCAAAAATACTTGCTTTATTGTGTGGAATTCATTTGGTGCAATTTATTTTATTCAATGATTAAGCATATGTGTGATCACCCACATTGCATGATATTAATTTAGGTTAAAATAAATCCAAGCTGTCTGCAAAAACATTTTTGAAAATTAAAAAGAAATGGTACCGAAAGGGTATTAGAAAAATCTAGTGTAACCAAATTACCGTACCCTTAGTCTCTGGTTTGTAGGAGTAAAATAATTCTCCCATTATTTTACTTAGGTGTCTAATCGATCTACCAAAAATTGATTAGTGGCGACTCTTAAATAATAATCATTTACATGTTAAATATTTGAACCTTATGTTGCGAATTGGTATGGGCTTGGGAGAGCCCGAGCTAAGCTTAAAGACTTAGTAGTTCATTAGCCTAAACTTAGGTGGTGCACTCGAAATTTAGGTCGCGACAAGTGGCCTTGAATATTTCTTCAGAGATTGGAGGGAATCAAAAGTGCCTGTCATCTTCGTCGGTCCAAGATTGTTTTGATGCCGAGCCCTAGGTATCGAACCCTAGGTATCGAAATCAACATGCCTCCAATCACGAATGTGAGGAATGAATGCAAACATCGTGCAAGCTAGGTGTTCTTGGTTAGGGATTGAATTATAGCGTTATTGGCAAATTTAGTCCCTAATTTTTTTAAAAAATAAAACACACTATCTAACCACAAAAATTTAGATGTCAACAACCATGTTCACATTCTAGTAGTTATTAGTAAGGAAATAAGTGTTGAAAAAGATTTGCACAATCATTTGCTATTTAATATAAAGGCACATTTAATGAGAATACTTGAGTGGTTACACGCAATTAATTATAATCAAAGGTAAGTCTTTAAGATGAAGATATCAAATTAAATATTTCATAGTAAGTAGTAAGTATATGCTTGGGTAGCGCTTAGGTGGAGCATTTTTTCAAATGAGAGGTGATTCTTTGGAAATATTTTGTTATTATGCATTTATATAGATAAATTGTTATTTTACAATATTGGATTGGGATTTTAAATATGTGAAACTATAGAAAAGGTACAGATTCATTATTGTCCTCCACCTTATTTTTTTATAAAGCCATCGACTTTAGTAACTATGAATTGGAAGTTGCACCTGCTGCGAAGTTGCCTTGACGTGTTTTTTATGTTGAATGGAATTAAGAGTTTTTGTCCATGAAATTTTCAATTAAACTCCGTGAGCCACGCAATACAAACCTCCAAAATGGTATCTCTAACTAACGAAAGTGGCATCGGGCTTCATCGTTTATATCATATAATTAAATATCCATTTTTCCTTTTTCTAATGTAATGCACGGGTTCTCATTTTCTAAATTTTTGAGGGAGGATGATCTGGTGGAGAAGCTTTTCACATTAATAATGTAATAAAAGCTCTCACCATCACTGAATGTATTATTATTTTTGCCAAAAAGTCTGATCGAAAGTCCTTTGATTGCAATCGAGAGCCGCAAGACTTAATCCGAAATTGCCTAGAAGTCCCCCGGCATAGGGGTTGGTGGCGTTGACTTTGCTAATTGCATGTGCGAATTGAGTTCCTATGGCGAACTCAGAGATAGGATCAAGCACCGGCAATACTACAGGAAGTGAGTTTCAGGTGTTCCTGAGTTTTAGAGGGTTAGATACTCGTCGTGGATTCACCAGCAGCCTCTATCATGCCTTGGTAGATGCCGAGATTTTCATCGATAACAAAGAGCTTTGACCGGGTGAAAGAATTAGTGGCAACCTTCTACAAGCGATCAATGATTCCAAACTCTATATACCTATTTTTTCCAAAAACTACGCTTCAAGTCGTTGGTACCTCCGCGAGCTTGCGAAGATGGTTGAGAACACCTCTAAATCCAAAGAAGATGAGAAGAAGGTCATATTGCCCATCTTCTATTATGTGAATCCATATGACATGAAGCTGAAAATCATGTTGTATGGAAAGGCCATATCGAAATTAAAGCAAGAGATGGAGGATCAGAAGAAGTTTAGCTCCAAGGATGTAGAGACGTGGTGCCAAGCTCTTAAGAAGTTGGCGGCACCAAGGGATGAAACTAGAGAAATATTCGGGGTAACAATCTAACCGTGATTTTGAAAATTATTTTGTACAATCAAGCCATGGTTCTCATAAAAATTCACCAATTATAGTCCGACTCTAATTTCCCTAAATTTAAACAAAAAGTTTCAAAATTTTCTTTTGTTGTTTTAAGTCATGAGATTTTCAAATTTTTCTGACCTAATGGGGTTGTTATGATTTTGTTTTTCACCTAATATTCCTCATATAAAAATTTGTCTTTGCTTCTCTCTTTATACTAATTTGATCTGGAAAATTGTCCAAAAAGTCCTAAATCTATTACACTTTTACCAATTTAGTCTTAAAATTTTTAACTTTGCCAATTCAATCTTAACATTTTCACTTCTTGCCAATTCAGTCCATCCGGCTTAGCCGGAAAATACTGATGTGGACACCGGCGGTGCCACATAGGACCGCCGGTGCTTGACGTAGATAATTTTTAATAATATTGAAATTTTTTTGAATTATTATTATTATTATTTCTGTTTTTCTTCTATTTCTTTTCTTTTTGGCTTTCTTTGCCTATTCTAATGGTCGGCCATCAACCATAGGCGACGGCCGGCCACTAGCCACAACCAGCCGATTAGCCTCGCTTGTCATAGGCGAGGCCCGGCCGAGCAAGGAGGAGCCTCGGCGAGGGGAGCCCTTGCCTAGGCACGGCCCGGCAAGGGTCGCCTAGGTGAGGCCTACTTGCACCCAGGCCGGGGTGGCGTCGTCGGCCATCGGCCGGGGCTCGCCCCGCCCGGGTGAGTGTCGGCCTCACCTAGACCAGATCTGGCGAGGACGGCTATCGCCCAAGCCAGGGTGACCTTGCTGGGCATCAGCTGGCCAGGGGTGAGGATCAACCTCGCTAAATATGGTTTGGGCGAGGCCAACACTCACCTGGGAGAAGGCAAGCCCGACAAGGGCTCCTAGCGTGATCGGCCCTCGCTCAGGCTAGGGCGGCCTTGCTCGGCGTCACCATCCCCCAATCGACACCCGGTGAAGCTGCCTTGGCTTGGGTGAGGGTTGGCCTCGCCTAGGCAACCCTTGCCAGGCCGCGCTTGGGCTCGGGATCCTCCTTGCCCAGCGGGGCCTTGCTCGTGGCGGGGAGGCGATCGACCGGCTATGGTCGGTGGCCAGCCGTCGCCTGTGGCCGGTGGCCGACCACCAGAAAAGGAAAACAAGAAAGCCAAAAAAGAAAAGAAAGAAAAGAAAAAAAAAGAGAAAATAGAAAAAAAAATTAAAATATTATTAAAAATTGTCCACGTCGCACTAACGTTTCTACGTGGCACCGCCGGCATCCACATCAGCATTTCTGGCCAAAATTGGCCGGATGGATTGAATTGGGAAGAACTGAAAAGTTTATGACTGAATTGGCAAAGTTAAAAGATTTAGGACTGAATTGGCAAAAATATAATATGTTTAAGACTTTTTGGATAATTTTCCCAATTTGATCCATGTATGTCTTAAGATTTTTACTGCATTCTAATTTGGCTTTGATTAAGGAACTTTGCCTTTGCAAAGTTCTTTTCCACGTCGAAAGAAGCGAGAAAATTTGCTATCACAATAGTTCATCAAATGTTTATATTTTTATTCTTCCACTCTTTTTTGCCAGCAATTTTGATTCTCTTACTTGATATAAAGATCAAACATATCTCTTGTTCTATTCCTTTAACTTAAACTTGTAATGGATGTTGAAGTTTGTAATTCATCATGTTCCCAAAACTTTTGGGGGTAATGTTGAATTTTTATATATCCTAAACTTGGCCGTGCTCCCACTTGGTTTCTTAGTAGATAGTTGGTCAACATGCAAATTTGTTGCCTTTTTTCAATTCAGACTGTTCAACTTTGTGGCAGCCATGGGGATCTTGTAAAGTCCGTTGTTAAGGAGGTGGTGACCAGGCTCAAGACAAGACAAAGACAAGTGACCAAAGATTTAGTTGGAATGGAGGATCGAATAACAGTCATAAATAATTGAATATTTTGCTTTTAAATAGGCCATTTATATGTTATTGAATTCACTCATTCTAAGTGAGCATCAAAGATGAAGGGAGAGGGGTTTTCCTTGTTTCAACATGTGAGGGCATTGTTCCTGGGATGTCTTGCTCCATTTATTACATCAAAATGGATGGTTGGGCCTTAGCATGCTTCTTGGTATAAGGTGTTGCTCCTACGATGAATGTGCGCCTTTTCCTACAAGAGATAGGGCATGTCATTTATATTTCAAAATTGGATTGGACTAATTTAGGGACGATACTCCCTTTTTGTGTTGAATCAATTGACCATATTTCATCTTGCTTCATTGGTGAGAGTTACACTGCTTTGAGGGACTTGCCCCATTCATCAACTGCATGGAAAAAGAAACGTAATATATTATTTTCATTCTTGACATGATTCATTTTAGGAACGGTATACTCCATTTTACGGCATATCTGATGACTTCATTCCATCTCGTTTCCTTGGCTATGGAGAGGGATTTGCTCTCATGATTAACTGTAATTCATTTGGCAAACATCTATTTCATTTGAATCTTTCCCTTTTTAAAAGATGGATTACTCACGCATTACGTGGCCATGATCCATTTTGTGGCCATCTACCCCAATTAAAATTTCCTACACATATGGAAACAATGTATTATTTCTACTCTTAGGTGAATTAGGTTTAGGAATGAAGTACACCCTTTTTCAAAGTCCAGCAATTCATCATCTCATCATATCTTTGTGGAGGGAAGATATTGTCCTTATGGTCGAATGCGTGCCATATTGAGTTAAATAATTTTTCCACATGTAGCTCCATTATGTTGGATATACAAATCTTCCTTTTGTTTGAATCCTTCGTGCTTTACTTAGTTTCCCGTGTACCCCTTTTAGGCTAGGTGATCTTTCACCATTTTTACTACGTCAATGCATTTTCTACTTCACAATTTATAAGCATGGGTGGCTATGTCAATTTATAAGTGAGTTGTTTTGATTTTTGGAATTAACACACCCTTTTCTTTTAGAGATCGCGTGGTTCTAGATCAGGTTGTCCTCCTCATGTAGTCTTGTTGCTTGCCAGTAATTTGCCTTACTATATTCTTCTATTCGAGGGCCACATTTGATGACTAATTTTTGCTTGTGTACATCTAAATCTTGAAGTGTTGTCTTGCGGACTACCAATAATTATCTCCATAGGGATTGCAGTTCCTTCTTGTTCCTTTGACAAAAAACTTTTCAAATAGTTTGCATCCATGTATGTGGACCTATTAAAGAGTTTCTCATGAATTATAATTGTTCACAACCAATGAAGTAGTTTGATGTCAAAGAATGTTTACGGATTTCCTCTTCCACAAAGAATGTCAAGCTAATATGAAGTCATCCAAGATGTGGAACTTATGTGGAAACTGCTCTCAAAGCAATAGAGGTTGTCATTAAGTTAGGCCAGTAGATTTGTGATCTTCAAGGCTTCAAGGTTCTTTTAATGTTTGAGTTCATATGCTGCAAAAATATTCCCGTGTTTTCCAATCTCCTACTTCTCTTCCTCATAATTCACGGCTCAATCAATTATGCCCATAAATCATGATATGAGCATGAATGAGGGCATCTCATAACTTGCTCTGTTAGGGAAAGGCCCATGCTTTTGTCTTTCTAGAGGAAGTAAATGTCAACCTTGAAGAAAATCATCATTTTGCCTATTTGACAAAAATGGACGAACGAGTCAATTGTTACACAAGAAATTTCTACTGGAATGATTACAACCTTACCATCATCTTGTGAATCGACCTGCAAAAGCAATTAAGTTAAGAGATAAAATGTTATACAAGTTCTTCTTAAAACTCATTTTCAAACATTTTGAAGCTAAAGCATAAAAGCTCAGCTTGGAGGTTCATTTTGAAGTACTTCAAGTGTTTTAAGGATTCATTACTCAAAAATGGGGGTAAGTACACTATCAGTGCCAAAACTTGTGTACAGCGCTCACTTTGGTGCCAAAACTTTATTTTGAATTACTTAAGTGCTAAAAAGTTTGAAAAATGATCATTTTGGTGCCAATGCTGATCTAATTGACCGGAAATCCGACATGGCACTTTTTTATTAATTTTTGAAGCTGATGTGGCTCACCGGAGAGTACAGTTAGCATTTAAACAACAAAACGACGCCGTTTGGTGTCTTTCCCCCAATTCAAAACCCTAAATCCCCAAATTGAGAGAGAGAGAGAGAGAGAGAGAGAGAGAGAGAGAGAGAGAGAGAGAAGGCATGGCATGGGCTTCCCGTCGTTTTCTTCCTCGAAAAAAGCACCGGCACCGCCAATAGCGACACCAAGTAGCACACCAGCACCAGCACCAGCACAACACCGCCTCTGGTTCATTCAACATTGTTGACAAGTCCAAGCTCTTGTCCTCCTCCTCCTCCTCCTCCTCCTCCTTCCCCCTTCAGAAGAACCCACTTCAGCCGCTCCCGAGCGAGCCCAATCCGCTATCTCCATCTGCACCCTCCTTGTTTCCCTCGCCCTCCTCATCTTCGCTCTCTCCACCTTTGACTCCCCTTCTTCCTCCTCCTCCTCCACCCTCACCTCATATTCTTCTCGTTGCTTCTTGCTCGAGCAACAACCTCAGCCTCTCCTCGCTCGCCTAGTTGAGCAGCTACGATGAAGGCCAAGCGATGGTGGCCGAGTGATGGTGGTCGAGCAACGGTCGCCAAGTTATGGCGGCTAAGTGACTGTGGCCGACTGAGGTAGGTCAGCATTGGGCGAGGATCGAACAAAAAAGCCCTAATTTCAATCCCCAAATAAAAAAAAAAATTCCCTAAATGAGTTGTGCGGCGTCGTTTTTGTGAGGCCATCCACTTAGGATGGCAAAACGACGTCATTTTCTTAAGGAGGATGAAAAATGATGTTGTTTAAAAGCCATGTCGATTTTTGTTTTTAAAAATATAAAAGCCATATGATCATTTTGGCTAGAATCTCTCGCCGATGGCACTGAAGTGATCGTTTTTCTTCCAATTTTGCACTTAAGTGATCCAAAATAAAGTTTTGATCCAAAATAAAGTTTTGACACCAAAGTGAGCACCGTACACAAGTTTTGGCACTAATAGTGTACTTACCCCCATTTGATTAGGTCCACAATCAAAACCCAAAAATCAAAACATGATTCCTAATAGGAATAATGACAAGGATGAAGTACAAGAAACTCTTTCATAAAGGAGTGTAATAAACACAACTCTTATCTTAGCTTTAAAGTCCACTTTTCACATGGTCAAATGAGAGGAGTTCAAGGACTGGCTGTCATGCATGACCTGCAAAAGGAAGATAATGTCAGTACATGAATGAAAAATTGATCTTTCAGTGAAGCCGCCTCTTACAATGAAATCGAGGCGACAATACCTGCCCCGTAGTCCCCACTTACGAGAATTTGGTAATTCGCCGAGATTTTTTAGTAAGAGGAGATTTCATTAAAAGATCAATATACGGCTATCAATCAAATCTCCACTTTATTCCAAAAGTTGCATACACAAATGGGGCATCAATTTTGAAAGATTCATTTGTGGTTTCACTCTTGCAAAGGTGAGGTGATTTTTATTTTGAGAAATCAATACACAAAATATGATTTGAATTTCAATTTTGAAATGTGACCAAGAAAGAATTTTATTGAAAGTTTAATTTTAATTCTATGACCCAAAATATAATCTTGACTTGGAAGAATTCCTATATGAAATGTGACTTTGAGTTCATAATTGAAAATTTAAACAAAAACATATGTTACGTGGGGCCAGATCAGAGATGTTTGAAATGTTTATTTATCAAGAGTAATTGCCAAGCCTATATCGCTTTGGACTTTCCATTGATTTCCACAAGTCTCCAAAACATGAAAATTTCAATATGAAGTGAGTAAGTAGATGGAGAAATCATACTTACAGTGGTTGAAGAGGCTTTTTTTTTTTCCCTCAATCAAATAGACACGCTAATATAAATTTGTGAGGTTTGACACCCAAAGGTGGAATTCTAAAGGCTTAAGGTCCCTAGTCTAATTAGATCAAAAACAATTTCCCCCCTCTGCACTTACATCAAACAATTCTCTTTATCATTAATCAAAATGAGCAAAACTAGAAGTGGATAACTATGGGTTATTCCCCATGCAGGTTCCATCTTTTGGCACCTTCTATGAGCTTCCTAATGTAATCGGGGTTTTAGATCGCAGGTTGTGTGTGCAAATGTGTAGTGCTAAGGTAAGTATAAAGGCAAGCACAACAATGGATATCCAAACGACACTTCAATTTCATCCATATAGACATACATTCCTACACATTTCTGCAAAACAAACAGGTTAATAAACACTCCATCCCTTATTATTCCAAACCTACATAAACATTTAACATGTGGTTAGCAGACTAACCTTATTTTCCATGCAACTTTGACCTATGCTATCAAATGAAGACCTGTAAGGTTTGCAATCAAGTTCCCAACGGAGTCGCCAAGCTGTTGCAACCTCTCTTTTGCCGTCAAGGGGGGAGGAAGAGAAATGTTAGGGGTTTCGCCAAAAGAGGCGGGCCAACGACCTTGGATTAGGCGTATGCTCCCCTAAGCCCATCCCTCGCACAACATTGGATTTTGTATTTTAGTTCTTAATAACCTAATATTTTTAGCATTCGTCACTAGTCTATTGGGGTCGGTTAGAAACCAATCGAAACGCAGAAGTGTTGTGTCACGCCCCAATCCTCGAGCGTGTGTTCATCCCTTGGTGGTTGATAAATATACGACGTCCTAGGATGCGTCGCCGACCCATTCATTTTATTACCCATGTGGAAGCGAACAAATACCCTTGACAACAAAAGCTTGGGATAGAAAAGTAGGTAACAAATCACAACCAAAACAAGCCTTTTATAAACACTCTAGGTTTATACACAATACTAGGTTGTTTACAAAAGATCGGCTCAACAAAAAGGGAACTATCCTATGACCCACTAGTCAGACACATTCGCTGATTCTTTGATCTCCTCCTCCACAAACTCCATGGCTTCAGGTCCTCCACAATTGCCATCTAAGGACTTGAAAATGTTGAGCCCACGACGGGGTGAGACAATGTCTCAGCAAGTTCACCCCCTAAACTCCCATTAGGAATGAAATATGCCTAGATGCCTAGCTACACAAATCAGAGGACTCACCCTGCCTTAGTTCCTTCCTGTACGTTAGTACAATTCATATCTCATATATGTACAGTAACATCATTCAACCATTGGAACGTATCTCACTATATCTCAATCAATCACTGGTTCTAATTATTGATCACGACCACTCACAAGCACAGCCTATTCTATGTTCGGCGGTCTCCTAGGTAGCGCATGCAAACGTTTCTGTTCCGGGGAAGAGTTTTTTTTCAGAAATGGTTCTTTTCTATTTCTGCTCCGGGGAACAATTTCTGAGTAAAAGAACCCGTTTGATAACGACACAAAATTTCTACTCTGGGAATAGAAAAAGAATAGAAATGCGTTTGATAACGCAACAATTTCTTTTTTGTATTTATTCATTTTTTAATCTTGCCGACGGATTGCCGCCGCCTCCCGCCGCCGGTCGCCGTCGCCGGCCCGCCAGCCACCGCTGCCGCACGACCGCCGGCCGCCGACCGTCACCGCCGGGCGCCGCCGGAAGCCCATCGGCCGCCGACGACCGCCCGGGCCGCGGCCGGGCGGGCGGGCGACGGCGATCGGCGGACGGAGGCGGCGGCGACGGCGACGGCGGCGGCAGCGGGCCCGGGCGGCGGGCGGCGTCGGGCGACTGCGGCCGGCGGGCGGCCGCTGGGGCGTCCGGCGACCGGCGACCGGGCGGCGCCACGGCGCGGCGGGGCGGGCGGCGGCGGGGGGGCGGGCGGCGCGGGGGCGGGGCGGGCGGGCGGCGGGGGCGGGGCGGGGCGGGCGTCCGGGCGGCGGTGGGCGGCGGCGGGCCGGCGAAGCGGCGGCGGCCGGCGACCGGGCGGCGGCGGCGGGGCGGGGACCGCGGCGGCGGCGGCGAAGCGGCCGCCGGCGCGGCGGCCGGCGCGGCCGCCCGGCGAAGCGGCGGCGGCCGGCGACCGGCGGCGGCGGCCGGGCCGGCGGGTGGCGGCGGCCAGCGGTGGCTCCGGCGGTTCATGGTGGTCGCGGCAAGAAAAGAAAATAAAAGAAAATTAAAAAGAAAATCAGCTTATTTCTAGCAATTGTTCTCGGGAACAAGAAGCAAATTTTTTTGCTTCTTGTTCCTGTTCCCAAACCATTCCCGGGCTAAGTTTTTATTCCCGGGAACAAAAAAATAATGTGGCGTTAGCAAACAGGTTTCTGTTCTTTTTTTGTTCCGGGGAACAAAAGAACAGAAACCAACAGAAATAGGAACGTTTGCATGCACTCCCCTAGTGTAACTAGGTTAATCACGGCCCAATGGCACAACCTACGGAATGTTTGGCGGTAAATTACGACCCGATGGGCACAGCCATACTTTGGCAGTTAATCACTACCCGATAGGCACATCCTATGTTAGGTGGTAAATCATGGCCCTATGGGCATAGCCTTTTCCAAGTTCGACGGTTAATCACGGCCCGATGGGCAAAGCCTATGTTAGGCGGTAATCACAGCCCGATAGGCACAGCCTTTTCTAAGTTCAGCAATAAATCACGGCCCTATGGGCATAGCCTATGCTAGACGGTCCTCTGGCTTAGCCAAGTGTCGTAACCAAATACTCACGATTCTCAATCAACACATAATTTCAGACGTGCGGACCCCTAGAGTGCCACAACTTTGCACAAAGGGACACTTAAGTGCCATAACTTACGAAAGTTACACTTAAGTGCCAAAATCGGAGTAAAATGGATCACTTGAGTGCCAATCCGGCCAAAAAGCTGACGTGACATTTTTCCAACGAAGCGAGCCCAAAATGGCGTCGTTTTGCACGTTGACATGGCCAAATAATGCAAAAACGGCGTCGTTTTGCACGCTGACATGGCCAAATAATGTAAAAACGGCGTCGTTTTTTTGGGTTGACGTGGTAAAAAAATATAAAAATTAATTTAATTAAATTTAAAATTAAATTTAGTTAAAATATTAAAAAATAATAATTTTAAACTTAAATTTAGTTAAAATATTAACAAATAAAAATTAAAAAATTAAAAAATTTTAAAAAGGGGGGGGTGGCTCGAGGGCTCAACTCAGCCACCGCCGCCGCCTCCCCGCCATCACCGGGGAAAGGCCGGCAACGAAGGGGCGAGGATCGGCCGGGTCGCCGGTCGACCGCGGCGAGGGCGCTCGAGCCCTGCCCCGGATCGGAGCGAGGATTATAGCCCTCGCCCCGGATCGGAGTGAGGATTATAGCCCTCGCCTAGATTCGGTGAGGGTCGGCGGCCCGCCTAGTCGGGCCAAGGGCCGCCGCTCGTCGGGGCGACCCCCAATGGGCGGCCCCGACGAGCGGCGGCCCTTGTCTCGGCCAAGCGAGGCCGCCGACCTCGCCGGATCGGGCGAGGGCCACGACCCTCGCTGGATCTCGGGCGAGGGCCGCGACCTTTTGCCACTCGCCGGATCCGGGCGAGGGCTGCAACCCTTGCCCGATCTCGGGGTGAGGCTCGCGAGCCCTCGCCGCCGGTCGGCGGGGTCACGACCCTTGACCGGGGCTGGCGACCCCGCTAACCCTCTCCCCTTCGTCGCTGGCCCCTCGCCGCTGGTCGGCGGGGGTCATCGGCCTCGGCTAGGGGTTGGCAACCTCGCCAACCCTCTCCCCTTCGTCGCCGACCCTTCCTGGGCCGACGGCGAGGAGGCGGCAGCAGCCCCTCGCCCACCGCCCCCTTTTTTTAATTTTAAAATTATTATTTTTTAATATTTTAACTAAATTTAATTTTAAAATTATTATTTTTAATATTTAACTAAATTTAATTTAAAATTTAATTTAATTAAATTTTATATTTTTTTACCACATCAGCCCAAAACGATGCTATTTTTGAATTATTTGGAAACGTCGGCGTGCAAAACGGCGTCGTTTTGGGCTCCCTTCGCCGGAAAAATGCCACGTCAGCCTTTTTGGCCGGAGTGGCACTTAAGTGATCTGTTTTTCTTCAAATGTTGCACTTAAGTGTATATTTCGTAAGTTATGGCACTTAAGTGTCCCTTTGTGCAAAGTTATGGCACTTGAAGTGTTTTTTTGCCCATAATTTCACAACCCAATCATCAATTGCACAATTCAGCAATCAGTTGCATAATCCAACTAATTCACAATTACCACACAATCGCACAAATCATCATTCAACTGACCAATCCGGCAATCAATTGCAAATTCTAACCATACCGCAGTGATCAGCTCGAAATTCTATCGAGCGGCTCTCTAGGCATAATTTTCGAAAATATTAATTAATTAATAATTAAATAAAATCCGAAAATTAATTTAATTTAAATAATAAATAATATAATTTAAATAATATTTAATTTAAATAAATAAACAAAGTAATTAATTAAAAGTCTAATCATGCTTACGTTAATCTAATTGCATAGTTAGACTAATTAATCCATCCACTAAACTAATCATTCATATAATATAATTAACATTTAAATAATCTAATCTAACCACATAAACATGCTTAGCCTAATCTAAACACCCCTTAAGTATAATTAACTCCATAAACAGAGTTTAGTGAGTAAACTCACCGGTTTGCGTTCTGGTGAGTTCGCGGCGACGGTGATGCAGAGGCGGGCGACAATCCTCCTAGCGGCGACACCAAGTGAGGCTAGGAAGGGACCTAAAATGGGCCTTGAAGTCCTAAACTCCTTGTTGTCTTCGGTTTCTGTTCTTGAGCCAAGTAGCTAGAATCGGCAGCTGTTTGGTGTGAAAACGGTGAGGGAAGCAGGTGGCTACAAGCAATGGCGGACCAGGCGGGGCTATGGCAAAGGTTGACGCATCGGGACCTCAACCACAAGTATCCAAGGTGATCCCAAGGCTAAAACAGCAGCCACAAACTCGGACTCCCTCTGCAACTCCTGGAAAACTGGACTACTGAGGTAGGAAAGGAGCTGAACGGCTCAGCCAGAGCTCCGGCGAGGGGTTGGCTGGTGACCGGCAGCACATGGGGCTTAAGGGGGACTTGTTGGTGGTTGGGATGGGTGGAGGCTAGGTCGGAATGGAAGAAAAATGGCTGAAACGGGCAAAATAGGCGAAGCATTGTAGACTGCCAGGTGGACCTACGGACCGGCGAACAGTGGCTTTCGACCGGTGGATGGGATGGCCAACGGCTCCGTTCGGCGTGCGGCCAGGGTCCTCCATATGGTTTAGATGTGCTAAAGACGATGGTGGGTGGCACGAGAGCCAATTCGCACGAGAAAACAACTTTTAACTCAAATTTTTGGAGAAAGGTCAACTGGAGTAAAAACAGGCAGAAGAGAAAACAGAGTGGGAAAAGAGGTCGACGGTGGTTCCGATGGCCTAGGCGGCATGCAACGGGTAAGGGGAGTTGGCTGGTTCGGTTCTTTGGTTTCTCCAAGCTCCCATGTGACCTCATCAATGGGGAAAGTAGCCAAGGGATGCAGAAGATGGCTACTGAAGAGAGGGGTCCCCAAAGTGGCTCTCAAGCCTTCAACACTTGTCTATTTCTCCCATCTCTTGCCCCCACCAGCCTTGGCCCTCACCCTCAGCCATTTTCCTCTCCTTGGCTTCCTCAAGAAGCTTGCCAAATGATCCAAAAGGTTGTGTACCATAAGGGCTATGAATTTGTGACATTTCCCTTCAATCTCGTTCAATTCCTCTTCCACTCCTCTTCAAATCAAACCAATTGAAGCCCAAACAATTCAGCCAAGATGTCCATACTTATTCCATGATTTTTCCTCATCAATTGAACCAACTTGACGGCCATGAGTGTGCTAACAAAAGTCCCTCGAACTTTCTCGATCCAATTTCGCCAATTCTTGATTTTTTGCCGAAAATCTCGGTTTGTAAAAAAATCTTTGGAGGATGAGTCGATGTTTCTAAAATGATTTGTGACATGACAGAACTTCCAATTTTTGAAATCAGGTTCAATTTCGCAGTTAATTTCAATTTGGCGCGATTTTAGCGTATCCTAATCTATCGGGTAGCTTTTAGGAACTTTTAACGCTTTTGACTCGTGGTTGATTATTTTCGAACCACAAAGTGCATCTTCGACACATTGGCAACTCTTGGTTGTCGTGAAAATCTCGAGATTTCAAATACGGACACAGGGTACAGAAAAGATAGAATAATTAGTCTAGTGCCATTCGACGAGAATTTTGCAATCAGGTGGAATCACCCACACACTAATTATATATCCTAGTTGAATCGACCTATTTCTGATCTTTGATCGATTTTAATAGTGCCATATTGACCCTTATAGATTAGCACAGTCGAACAGTCGGTTTTTTGTCGAATTCTCAAGTTTGTTGCGTTGAAATTCCTTAACGGCTTCACCTGATAGATTAGTTAACTCGTGAGTGGCTAGCTTAGAGAAAAAGGCTATAGGTGTGTCGATGAAAAACCCGACTCATTCAATTGAAAACAAAATTGAAAAATTAGGATGTCACATGTTGTCTCGATTTCTATGCAACCGAAGACTTCTAAGATCGGGGACTTGTTTATGCTAGTGTTTCTATTAGCGCCCTTGTGATACCACTAATTAGGAAGGTTGTTTATTTAAATGGCCATACAATATTGACTACAAATTATAATCCTTATCAAAGCCACTAAGTATCCATGCAAATGTTTTTGCGGAGTTATTTTCCTTAATGTCTAGACTAATCCTAACTAAATTTAGAAAAAGTAATTTACACTCAAATTATGAAAAAGCAATGCGGTGAGTAATCATCCAAGAATTTGAAATGACTTGAAAGAAAATGCATAAAAGGAAAACTCGATACTAGTCGGGTAAATAATATTACATGGTCTTGTTATCACGCCCTGGGACAGGACCCCGTGAGCGAAATAGGAATTTAAATCGCCGTGAAATTACTCTAGATAATTTTAATCTACACATAATATATTATTTACAAAAATGATTATAAAATACCAAAATAGCATCAAATTAAGAAAAATGACCTTATAAAATTAGGAATATTTCTTAGATGTCATTTCTGCCCAAATTTAATACCATCCAACATTTTTATATATTTTTTGAAGTTTTCAGATTTTTTTTGTTTTTATTTAAAAATAATTCCCTAAACCGATCTATCTTGATTTACACTAACATGGAACAGCCCAGTACATAAATATCACAATAACTAAGTTCAAATCAATCGTCTCAAGATTGAAACTTGGTTCGGGCATTTTGTCGAACATTGGTATGCATTAAACCACCCTAAGCAGCTTTCTTGAGCCCAGTTAATGGCCTTCAATCTCGACCCATAAGTAATCTCATGTGGAACTATAGTTTCAAGGTTATACTATCACATGTAAAGAGTTAGGTTAGATAGAAATCATTGCTTAAAATACACAAGAACCAAGTTGAAATCGGCTTCAAACATGTGGGTTTGAACTGATTTTGCAAATCTGGGTTTGAACCCAAGTCAAGCAAATATGTTGCATGCCAGGACTCAAGCTCCAACACTCATCACATGCAAGATACATGGGAAAAATCACTTGATTAGAATGAAAGTATATAACATGGACTTTCAGATGCAACAAATATCACAGAGAATGATTAACCGAGCACATTGACACGACCTCTCCAAGAAGCACACACGCATGGTCCACATTGACCAGCTACGAATCAATGTGTATGGGCTTGGTTTTTGGCTCAAGTTGTGGATGATCTCATGGTTTACATAGGGATTTAAAGACCAAACTAAGTTGACCTAAGCATTATTTGTACCCCCATATAATATTCATCAAGCTCATGAAGACATGCAAAGTGTAATAGCAAATCAAACATATATAGCTCTTAAAGAGGGTTCAAACACTTAGAAAAATTTGAGCCTCAGAAATAAATTTTCCAGGCTGGTTTTCCTCTTGGTTTTTCATGATTGAAACATGTTCAAAAATGAACAAAAACACATCTACGATTTTTACCTTGCTTCCTAGTTTTGTTTTGCAAGTGACTTTTAGCCGAAGAAACCAAGAAATTATCCTCTAGGGGCACGTGGAATTGGCTCTTTCAAATTAGAAAATGAGATTTGCAAAGAAAGAATTGACAACAAAGGTTTTTGGTGGTCCCCAAAACTAGACTCCAGGACTTCTTTTGTTGCCTAACTTAACACCAAATCAAATTATATGTATCTTAGTTTAGGTTACAAGTCATGGTTTTCCTCATTTGTCTATCATTTTTCTCAAAAACACTCACTTTCCTTCACCCGTGACCAACTAGGCTCAACACTTGAGAAAATTTTTACTTTCTCGCCCCGCCAAGAGGGCATTTTTTGGGGGGCTTTAGGAAGCCTTCCCAATCTCCATTTGGGACGTGCGACCTATGGTTGGAAAAATATTTGAGTGAAGTTTCACTCTATAGTTGAATGTTTTAACTAATTTTGGCTGCAAGTTCAAGAAAATTTCACTTTTATCTACCAGGGTCGGTTTGAAATTTCTAGATTTTTTTTTTTGAGTTGCTTGTAAGGGTGACTTTGGAGAACAATTGTGAGCTCCCTCTCCTACTTCTTGTCTCCTCCCTTTCCTGCCCTAAAAGAGCTTTGTTTTAGCGATCTTATCCATTGAATTAAGCCATCTTTTGGTCGGTCTTTGCCCTACCTACCAAGCCTGCCAACTAAGCTAGTTCACCCACTTTCTGACTTGGCCAATTTTTTCAACTTTTGCAGCTATTGAGTGTGCGGATTTTACTACAATTTTCACATGCCTTCAGCAACTTATTCCTATCCAATTTTCGTTCACTTGCACTTCTAATCATGGTCTTCCGTCACGTGTAGAGATCACGCTAATCAAGTGGTTGAGTAGGATATGGTGGGGCCATCCAGTTGCTTACTCAATAGCTCCAAATTGAGACCAACTCATGGATTGAGTTTTGGCAATTGGTTTGAGTGCTTTAATTTATTGATTTGGCTATGATTTTTAATCAATTAGCAAGCTTATGTATAGAAATTTAAGATCTTGACCAGTTTTCGCAATAACCTCTGCTAATTTTGCAAGAAAGTCTCTCAAAGATGACCATTTTATTGCCCAAGAATGCCCAATTCAATACAATTTAGTCCTTTTTGGCCTGATTTGGTTGATCCAACCTAGCCCAAGTTTAATTTCAACTTAATTGGGGACCAAGATGATGATTTAAGGGCTTGGGTAAAATTTTGTAAAATTTCCGAACTAGTCCATCAACTTTTGGAAATTCTTGTTTTAGTTCTAATCTAATCCCCAGTGGCTTGGCTAGCCACATTCAGATCATTAGCCCCAACTTGCTTCTTTTCTTTTCTTTTCTTTCTTTTTTTTAAATTGTTTTATTTTTTATTTTTTATTTTTTATTTTTGGTTTTTTTATTTCAATAAAATAAATTCATTTAAAAATATACTAAATGCCTAGGAAATCTATATGCAAGAATTTGACAAGAAATATTTTTTAGAAAAACAAGTTCCCATTTTTCGAAAATGATATTTCAGCAAAAATTTAGGTGTTAATAATAGCTTGAAACAAGCATCTTGCCAATGGTACTTGAGGTTCCATGATATAATTCCTTCATTTGATTTTATAGAGAATGTCATGGATGATATAGATACTAGAAGGTCAGTGGGAGCAGGATTTGTTTTCTTATCCTATATGTGGATGACATTTTACTTGCAACCAATGACAATAGGTTATTACATGATGTGAAGCAATTTCTCTCTAAGGTTTTCACATGAAGGATTTGGGTGAGGCATCTTATGTCATTGGTATTAAGATCCATGGGGATAGATCTTGAGGTATATTAGAACTATATCAAGAAACCTATATTAATAAGCTCTTACAGAGATTCCAAATAAAAGATTACTCACCAAGTATAGCATCAATTTTGAACTAGTGCACGAAGAACGATTTTGAAAAGAAACAAATGAAGAACACTCGATATGTTTTTGCTATCAGAAGCTTAATGTATGCTTAGGTTTGCACTTGACTTAACATTGCTTTTGCGGTGAGAATGTTGGGAAGATATCAAAGTGCTCTAGGTATAGACTACTAGAAAGCTACAAAGAAAGTAACGAGGTACCTTCAAAGTACAAAAGGCCATATGCTTATGTATAGATAGACCGACAGCCTAGAGGTAGCTTGGATTCAGACTTTGCTGACTACATTGATTCCCATAAATTAACATCAGGATGTATTTTTGTTTGTTTGCTAACGGAGCTATGTCTTAGAGGAGTGCAAAACAGACCTTGGTTACCACTTCTACTATGGAGGCTAAATTTGTTTCCTATTTCTAGACCACTTCACATGGTGTGTGATTGAAGGTTTCATATCGAGGCTTAAAGTTTTGGATTCCATTGCTAGGCCATTAAGAATGTTTTGCGACAATTCAGCTGCAGTTTTCATGGCCAAGAACCACAAAAATGGTAGTCGAAGTAAGCACCTCAACATTAAGTATTTAGCCAGCAAATAACATGTTAAATAGAAAAAAGTAGTCATGAAACACGTGCATTGAATTAATAACAACTGATCCTTTAACTAAAGGCATGCCACCAATGAGTCATAAGAATCATGTAGTCAAAATGGGCATTAGCCCAATCATGTTAACTTTTCTTTATATGGAAATTTTATGAGACTTTTTATTCATTTGCGATGTTTTTCTCAATACAGTTATATACATTAAATTATTCTGAGAAAATGATTATGTTTGACGTGGAATAAACATAAGGTTTATTCATTAAGTTATGTTATCACATTTGAGCTAATGAAATGCATTGTGATACATGGAAGATATTTGTCGTGATTCATGTGTTTTATATTAGCATGAAGTTTATGTGGATTTGGGTTAATATTTCCTTTGAGGAATGTTGGGATCAATCCCAAATTAATACTAATTTATTGCTCACGTTAATTGCATTATAATTGCCCGTTAATATGTTACCATAACAATCTAGATGAAAGATGTTGATAATCTAAGAAACATAATAAAAAGATGTTAAGTCATCTAGACCAAACCTATTGGTACATAAAACACAACATCGAGTTTTGAGAGGTATAGGCTAGTCAGGACATTCAGATTTGGTAATTCCATATTCGTAGATTGATCAACATATGCTCCATGCATCCATCCAAAGTTTGCAATTTCTGCATTTGTAGAATTTCATCAATGTCCAGAGATATGTATGGATCTTTACATTTCCGCAAATCAATCCTGAATTTTGTACGAATTTATCTATGAATGATAAATTTGAATCATCAGTTTTTCTTTAGATTTAGTCTAACAATTGCTTCTCTAGGAGGAACTAAAGCTCACTCCATAAGTACCTTAACTTCACTCTACACTCAAAGCACTCTAAACAATAATTACATCAAAACTCTCTTCGAGAATTACGAGTAGACTCACGACCAACCTTCAACCACTTTGATGCAACATATAGCCCTCCAAATTTGATCAATATGTTGGAGTCATCATATAGGCCTTGTAGTGCCTTGCCCGACGCTCTTGAGATCCAAGGTTTTGTTTGACAAGAAGAGCAACGATGTGATTGGAAAAGGAGTTTTTGAAGTTTTGGGCCAACTCCAAGGTTTTCTTTATGAGATGGAGTCATCACCAATCAATATAAAAGAACTAGGCTGATTGGAAACTGGGTACATGTGTGAAAGCATTGGTCATTTGTGAAAGCCCATGAAAGTTTTGGTCCAAGGATTCATTTATGTGTGGGGAGAGGTTAGACTCCCCACAACGCTCTTTCGGTACCACATTTTCCAATTACGTCCTTTAAATTCAATTCTCAAATAACTCCTAACATTCTTGATGTGACTTAAGATTTTTTTGGAGATGTAATCAAGGAAATTCCTTTGTCATTTTATGCCCTGGCATGACTTCATGTGCCATATCCGTTTGTGTTTTGAAAGTATGCAATGACATGTAAAAAAATGCTTGAAAGTATAATCTTTTTGAAAGTACACTAGAAAATCATGATATCCATAAGGCTTTGGTTCACGATCCGGAGGGCCTTAGTCTCCAACCAATTTGCCCAGACCGATTCTCACGACATTGTGATCTATGGGTTGATGGCGTCGCGTACCCCATCCGTCTCTATGGAGGCAGCCTTGCCTTAGTTCGAGCCCCATGATGTTGCTGGCGACCAAAACACCCTCCCTCGGAGCTTGATGGCCCCTCTAACAATGTCCATCTCGTCCATGAAACAAATAGTCTTTTGTGGTTTGGTTTCAACTTTTTTAAAATTAAACCAAACCGCAAAACCGCATTGTACAAATTATTGATATTGCTGATTATTTTTACCATTTATACATGAAATAGCTATTTAAATAGGCTTTTATTTTGTGCGAATTTATGAATTGTTGCCAGTGTAGAATGTTCACCTAAAGTTTTTAGATTTCATATTTTTTGCATCCCCATTTACTACATTTAGATACTACCAGCATTTTGTTAGGAATAACTTATTCGCGCCAAAGAAAACATGAGACCTGACTATGAATTTCATTTAAATGAGTTCGGTTGTGAATTGAATTCGAGTCAGTCTCAACACGCAAAATGAGCCATGAACTCATTTGAACTTCCGAGTCCAAGCCCGCACGAGCCTGGCTCCCTTTCATGGGCTCGACCAAGAGGGAAATATGCGACAGACTTACCCGGCCAGCAGAAGTAAAAAAGGAATTTTGCTGTAGCTGTGGAAAGTAAGAAGATAAAAAAGAAGAAGAAAGGAAATAAAATCAAGCATTTTTTATGTTAGCTCATATTGATTGTTCCTCGTGTTTCAGTAAGCATAAACATGGAAATAGAAAAAATTCTGCATGACTGACGTGGTTCAATATGCACACTAATCTTATTTCAGTTCAGACCGGGACCAGTGTAGGAAAAATAAATTTTTTATTTTTAATTAATCGTTAATTTTGGCCTTTAGTATAGATGTATTCATCCACCGTTGATTTTCGCATAGTATGGATTAGTTTCGCTGTAAGTCATAACATTATATCGCTTTAGTTTTCTTTATTTTCTGGTGTTTACTAACTCGTTCTCGCAAGAAGTTTAAGGTTGAAATTCCTAGGGAACGTGGTGCAAAATTTTCAAGAAAATCTGGGTTTTTATTACATATTATTTTGGCATATAGATTCTAGTTCAAATTTATTTCAGCACTTCGTTAATTTTTAGTTTAATTTCGTTTCACTATAATATATATATATATATATATATATATATATATATAAGAAGGGGGAATGCATAAAAAAACAAATAAAAAGATAAACTGCATTTTCATAAAATAAAAATAAAATAAAATAAAGGAAGAAGAAGTATATATACACATCTAGGAGCGTATTTTGGGAATCATGCATATTCATAAATAGATTTTATTTTCTTAACATTGCATTGCACTTTAGATTGCATTAAGCAGATTTTACTTCTAGATGCAATAGTTCATTTTAGGAAAGTAATTTGTGTAGTAGATATTCATGAAGTATCAATTATTTACTTCCCGGTTTTGAGCGATTGAAGTATCATTTACTTACTTTCCGGTTTTGAGCCATACCTTATTCTGGAAATTTTAGGTTGAGTTTCTATTTATAGCTCAAGGGGTCCTGTCCAGGACTTAATAACAAGGCTTCGAATTGATTTTTTTTTTCCCGATACGGCTGGAGTTCTTTATTTTCCTCCCTTTTATTTGCTCTATATGTTCCGGTATTATTGAATTTTATGTGTTTGCTTGGGTGAATTTATGCAAGATCACCTGCCTTGCTCAATATTGAGAATACAATGGGTAATTAAGATTGAGAAGACTCCATGAATAATTGTTTTCATAAAAAGAGAAAAAAAAAATACCAAATTGAGCGAAAGATATATCCAGTCTAATCAAGTCACCGGATTCATAAATTTCTGGTATGCAGAAGTAAGATAGGCTCCCGCATTGTACTTGACTGCTCATCCTTCATAACAAATTAGTGGTAACTCTTAATCAAATGACATGATCAATAGAAATCAAGTCAATATCGATCATGTCGAGAGCAAGCATCACCTTGTAAGAGGGACCATTTGCATTTGCTTGGTAATCCAACAACTTCCTCGGGATCTCGCCTCGGAAGGGTCACAACATAGAATTTGGTTTTTTCCCATAAAATTACAAATGATGAAGATATAAAATAAAAGAAGAAAGAACGATTAAGCCGAATCAAGCCGCAGAAAATGGTTGGCTTGGTTTGATGTTGACTATAATTCAGCTAGTTTGGTTTCACTTTTTTTTTTTGATAAATAAAAGGTACAAACTAAGAACAATTAACATATGAAATCTACAATCCCAACTTTATCACTAAACAAAACATGTGATAATTCTCTAGGAGGCTGCAAGTAAAATGTAGTATATAAATGCTAAGCATATCAGCAGGTTGATTGCCTTCCTAAAAAAATGTGATAAATTTTGAACTCAAAATAAGAGCTCGATAGTCTCTTGATATCTTTAAGAAGTGCTGATCCAGTGTTTGGTTTCACTTTTTTTCAAAACATATTTATTGTTGAAAATAAAACAATTAATCGAATAAAATGCACAAAATAAGGAAATAAATTAGACATTAAATTTATGTAGCTCAGTCATATGACCTACGTCCACAAAGAAATTGATAATGCTAGTATGAACACCTAGAGGGGGGGTGAATAGATGTTAAAGGAGTTTTTGCAAAACTTAACAACTTAATTCGACTTTTATGAAAACAGTAGACTGAAGATGTAAAAGACTCGTAAAACAGTTATATAAGACTGCGAATTAAAGTAAAGAGTTTAGGGAAAGAGAAATGAAACATAAGATTTATAGTGGTTTGGCTTAGACCAAGCATACATCCACTTTCCCACACTGACAGCCCACTGGCTGGATTCCACTAAGAACCAAAAGAGATTTTACAGTCTCACATCCTTGATTCCACAGTGTAGAGACTTTACTACACTTCCTTAAGGTCTCACAAGTATTTAATCTCTCTTTTGAGTACATTTTAAGCTCGACAAATTGAAATAGCAAAGAACTAAGAGTTTCAAACTTTGGAATTTTTCTTTCACCCACACCCTCGAATAACCTGAGCGTCCTCTTTGTATATTCCTCCATGCCATTATAACCGTTGGCACCTTCCAAAGGAGTTCTTCCAATCTACCTATTGGACAGAATAAATTAGGAAGATCTTGAGTTATTTAAGGAATGTGATGATAGCCCACCATTCATGCTCGCCCATACAATCAAGATCTAGGTTTCCATAAGTAGAACCTTCCAAGTATACTTCGCTAATCAACAGATCTAATTATTCAAATTGATTTTTCAAAAAGAATAATTGATCACGAGATGTTATCTCCAGCCATGAGATCTTCTTCAACCGTACGAACCAAATCCTTAAAGATATACTTGCATCTGGATAAGTCTTCTTCAACGGATAAATCTTTTCTTCGTCGATCTGGAAACTATCAGTGAGGGTAGACTTTAAATCTTGAGTTGGAGGTCTTCAGATTTTGACGATAGAGTTTGCAAGTCTTCAGACTAGACTGATAGAAACATTTTGTCAACTTCAAAACAGATAAGGAAATTTTCTCCAACAATCTCCCCTTTTTGATAATGACAACTATTCCATAGATTTGGACACTTTGATCTGCAAAACAACACTTAAGCAAACCAAGATTTCTTATAAAAGATAAGTAGAGATTAGGATAAGGATAGTAGTGATTCTGCAACCATAGAAAACATGTTAGTCCTGTAAAAGCAACTATCTTTACCATAATCAATAACATAGCTTAAGTTACTTGCAAGTATCATCAGTCCAAACCAGTCCACGCCACAACCAGACGAAAGATAAGTCCAAAAATTCAAAAACAAAATCAAATCGGCATCAACATCTCCCCCTTTTTGTCAACAACAAAAGGTGGAGAACAAATAAAAGAGTTGGTTGAAAATAGAGTCAGAATCATGGCTGTTTTAGAAGGTGAACAAGCTCGAACTCTCCCATAGAATTCACTGTCTTCTCAAGCCTTTCAAAACTCAGCTTCAGTAATTGAAAATCTTCACCCTACATAGATGACTGCACTTGATTCTTCAGGGCGTTTAACTGATCGTGCAAAGACACTGAAGTAGCCATGAAAGCATTCTTGAGATCCTGCATCTCATACCCCATAGCATATTGCTCCTTCCTTACATCCAATAAAATCTCTAGCAGTCTCGAAAAGTCTGTTGTAGGTTTTGTTGCAGCACTAGAACGAGCTGAGTCAATTCCAGAGATTTTGAGAATGGATGAAACTTTAGCAGATTGTCCACCATGATTATCTTCTAGGTAATGTGAAGCAAATACATCTTCTGGATCTGCAGCGGAGCAACTTACATCACTAGTAAATAAAGGTGAAGAAGTACCTTTTTGTTCAATAGCTCCCCCTATTTGTTTGCTTTTAAAAGGAGTAGAAACAACTTCTTCAACTGCAACTTCAACTTCAAAGTGATGTTTAGTTGTGTCAAGTGCTGCAGCAATCCCAGTTTCAGCCATTTCAGATTCACTGGACAAAGAGACAGCCAAAGTTGGCTCAAAAGAGTCATCTTGACCCCGATCTCTCTCTTCTTCTTGTCCTCTCTCTCTCTCTCTTCTTCCTACTTCTTCTTCCTCTCCTCTTCTTTCCTCTTCTTCCTCTCCTCTTCTTTCCTCTTCTTCCTCTTCTTCTCTATCTTCTCTTCTTTCCTCTGTCCTCCTCTGTTCTTCAGCTTCCTTCTCCGTCTCTTCTCTCTTTGTTTCTCCTTCTGCTAGCTCTTCTCGAGTCTCTTGAAAGCTAAAAAAATTCTTTAAATTTCTTAAGGTTGAAAGAGTCATTTCATCCTCATCCTTTTCATCCTGCAAGATGAGATTCTTTTCTTCTTTACTGGAGCAGCCATAGGCTCCTTGCCTTTCCTCTTCGCTGCAATAGAGTCTTGTTTTGCTTTGACGGGAGACTTCTCCTTCATACGCTCCAACAGCTTGTTCAACTCTTTCAAACGCATCTTTGTGACCATTTTAAAACCAATCACCATTGGGGAAACATTTGACGAACATACATGTGTAGAGATGTGAATTTTAAAATGTTTAAAGAGACGCGTGATAAGAGTAGAATAAGGGAGTTGTCCCTTATCTTTCACCACTGTTCGGTACATGTGAAACAAGATGGTGTGAGGCAAAGAGAATTTAAATCCAGCATTGATGGCATACATCAATTTCGCTTTAGATCGAGAGACATCAGTCTTGGATGTCGACTTGGAACGAATGTAGTTGATTACTATCTTGTGTAGCAAGATGTTAGAGGCATTCATCCTTGAGTAGAAAATCTTGCCTTCAACATCCCTATCTTTCACCAACGACAGAGTAGCATGAGCAATAGACATGCTAATTGGTTGGAAACTCATTCTTTCCACCCCAATTATGTCAGCCAACGTGTCCATATTCACAAAGAACTCCTTATGTCATGCTCCGAACCTCGAGCGCACCCACATCCCTCTGCAGTCGATAGAAATGCGACTTCCCAGGACACGTCGCCAACCCATTCGTTTTATTGCACAAGCGGAAGCGAAACAAAACCCCTGACAACAATTAACTTGGGGTAGAAAAGCAGGCAATCAATCACAACCAATCAAGCTTTCTTATAAACACATGTTTATATACAACACTGGATTGTCTACAAAATAGACTGGCTCAACAAAAAGGGAACTGTCCTAAGACCAACTAGTCAGACACGTTCGCCGATCCTTCGGTCTCCACCTCCACAATTGTCTATGGCTTCGAGTCCTCCACGACCGCCATCTAAGGACCTGGAAATATTATCCCACAACCTGGATGAGACAATGTCTCAGCGAGTCCTACCCTCTAAGACTCAATTAGGAAGAAAATACGCCTCAAGGCGTTCTAGCCACACAAATAGGATAGAGGACTTACCTCGCCTTAGTCCATTCCTACACATCAGTACAATTCAATTTTCAATCACACAATTGAGCCAATGATTCAATTCAATCATACTATCTATCTTTCCATTTTAATCCGTACTATCTATCAACCATTACTATCTATCATTCATTACCGTCTATCAAACCAGTTGTTAATACGACACATGCTCTCCAAAGCTGAAATATATAGACGGTAGCTTGCTCAAGCTGTATAGATAGATAGTATAATAGCTCGCCAAAGCTGTAGCGTATATAATAGCTCGCTAGAAGCTGTATCGTATATAATAGCTCACCAGAAGCTATACCGTATATAATAGCTCACCAAAAGCTATACCGTATATAATAGCTCACCAGAAGCTGCAACATATAGATAATAGCTCACCAGAAGCTGTACCGTATATAATAGCTCACCAGAAGCCGTACCGTAATATATGTGTGTGTGTGTGTGTGTGTGTGTGTGTGTGTGTGTGTGTGTGTGTCATAATAGCTTGCCCAAGCCGATACATATATATAAACCAATGCTCGCCAAAGCTGATCATTCAATAATAAACCATAGAACTAGATATACAATCCAATAACAACCAATGATTCAAACTAGTCATACAAACCAATTACGGTGCTAAAAGCCAACACCGGGTATTTTCAAGTTAAATACCACAACTTCGTCAATATCACTCAATTCCAAACTTTTGGAATAATTAACCATAATCATCAATCACTCAATTTCTTAATTTAAACATACAATTAACACAAACCGACCACACTGCTGCGATCAGCATGAAATTCTAACAACTGGCCATCCCGGCAAATTTTTTGAAATTATTAAATAATTAAATTTAATTCCGAAAATTAAATAATTAAATATTATATTATAATAATATAATTTAATAAAATAATATTTATAAAATTCGAAATAATTAATTAATTAAAAAATAATTAATTATGGCTTAAACTAGATTACATTAATTTAATCATACAATTAACCCTAATTAAACATCCATTAAACTAATCATACAACTAATCTAATTTACTTTAAAATAATCTAATCTAACCACCTAAACCTAATTAGACTAATCTAAACACCCTTTAAGCATAATTAACTTACTAAGTAGGGATTAGATGATAAACTCACCAAATTAACAAGCCGAACAGCTCAAAATGACGAGGACGACGCGAGGGTCGATAGTCTCCAAGGTGGGCCTAGCTTCCGGGCTGGGAAGCCGGCCAACACGGGCCAAAACCAAGCTGAAATACCCATTTTCCAACTCTCTGTCCGTTGTTAGTTGAGGTCAAGAAAAGGCAGATCCGGGGCTGGCTTGGGACCGAAACAAGAGGGGAAGACCAGCGGGGCTTGGATAGGCCAGTGGGGAAGTTGACGGCGGCTCACAGTGGCGGGGACGAGCTTCGGCAGCTCCTAGAACACGCGGACTAAGACAAACAGGGATGGCTGGGCGTTGGCCAAGTGCGGGTGAGTGAGGAGCAGCAGCACGACGACGAACGGCGAAGGGCAGTCCGACGCGACAAAGAGGGAGTGAGACGGCGAGAGGGGTTGATTCGGCTTCTCTCCTGCAGTTTCTGGGTTTGAAAAATACAACCAAGAGGAAGAAAAGGGCTGGTCGACCGGCAGCAGGAGAGAAGAGAAGGAGGTGGAGGGCGAGCGGGCTAAGCAACGGCGTACAGCGGCGGTGACCGGCGGAGGCGTGCGGCTCTCTCGGCTGGGCTCTCGGCGGGTTCCGTCGAACAGCAAGAAGAGATGAGGGAGAGAGAAGCAGCGACGGGAGAGAAGGAGAAGGGGGGAACCGGTTCTTTCTCTCTCTCTCTCTCTTAGGTCACTCAAACACATGGCCCACCATGACCTCACATGAGGTCATCTTCCACTAACACCAAGCTTCCACAACTATCTTCAATGGGTCCAATTTCTTTTTTCGCCGCGGCATGAAATCTTGTACACTTAATTCAATCAATTCTAATTCCATTCAATTGAAGCTTAATTAAATTAACCCATGTGTCCTCAACCTTCTTATGAATTTCCCCCATCAAATGATCCAACTTGCTTCTTAAAGATTCGATCAAAAACGACCCTTTGACAATCTCAAACAAAAACGGCCTTACTTTGCTTTTCCGCCAAAAATCTCGATTTGTAGAAAATCTTCTAAGGATGAGTCGACGTTCCTAAAATGAATTGTGACATTATAGAACCTTCAATTTCTGAATTCGCGTTCAATTTCACGGTTAATTTCAATCAGACACGATTTTAGCGCGTCTTAATCTACTGGGTAGCTTTTAGGAATTTTCAGTGCAATTGACCTATGGTTGATTAATTTCAAGCCACAAAGTACATCTTCGACATATTGGCAACTCTCGGTTGTCGTAGGAATCGCAAGATTTCAAATACGGACACGAGGGTACCAAAACGACAAAAAAATCGGTCTAGCGCCGATCGATCAGAATTTTGTAATTAAGTGGAATCACCCACATTTAATCACATAGTTCTATCAAATTGACCTATCTCCAATCTCTAATCGATCTGTGCCGTAATGACCCTTACGGTCGAACAATCGGTTCTTGGTCGAATTCTCAAATCTATTGCGTTTAGATTTCTTAACGGCTTCACTTGATAGACTAGTTATCTCGTGAGTGGCCAACTCAGAGAAGAGAGCTATAGACGAAGATGAAATGCTCGACTTATTCAATTGAAACCAGAATCGTAAAATTGGGATGTCACACCCTATCTCTCACTGTGAAAGAAAAGCTATTTGCATCCACAAAAGATAAGTTCGAGTAAAAGTAAGCTATGAGTTCAGGATAAGCAATAGTGGATTCAGAACAAAAGCGCTCTAATTGCAGTTGAGCAAGCTTCTCTCGCAGATTGACTTTTACTGAATCAAGGAAATCAAAATCGACGTTCCTAGGGTGCATAACCCCTCTCGTCAGCAGATTCAAATAAACCCTCTTGTGGTTCTTTGATCTAAACAAATTGGAACCATCAGCAATATTTGCAGCCACTCCCGTTTTAGGCTGAAAATGGTAAACATTCGTTCATCGTCGTCCAGACTTTGAGGTTGATTTGCAGTACCATAGAAAGGGTCACTCGGGAAATTTGCGAAAGTCTTTTCAGCTGTCCCTCTCTCTACAAATCCTAACATTTCCAACTCCCGCAAGAACAAGATTTCATTCTTGTATCCTCTATCTCTTAAAAATTCATCGATCAAAGACATCAGTGTTCCTCCTTTCTTCAAATTAGAGTAAAGTTTGAAAGCAACCTTAGGAGTTAGCGTTCTTACAGATTCAGCCTCTTCTATAACTTTTTTGTCTGGTTGAGTTGGTGGAGAAGACTGACGTTGCTGAGAAGGTTGTTGCTGACTCGGACGCAGTGGTGGAGAAGAATCTTCTTCCTTTGTCAAGTCAAAATGCGTAGGACCCTCGGGCATATGTCGTGGTCCCCTGCTTGCAATCCTTGAAGACTTTCTTGAAGACATTGCCACTTCAAAGGAGAGATTCTCAAGCTTGCTTGAAAAATGTGAAAACTTTTGAACAAATCGAGAATGAAAGTGAAAGTAAGTGGGAATTTTGTATTCTAGGGTTTTAGTGTAAAAACAAAGAAGACGAATCTCGGCTATATATAAAGCAAGTGAAGCGAGGTAATCGAAACGACATAAAATGAAAAATAAAAATACCTTTTCAAAAAAAACTTCCTTTTTGAAAATAATTGTCTTTTCAAAATTGATAACTGCCTTTTTGAAAAAGAAAAAAACTTGAAAAGATAATTTCAATCAATTAGCAATTAATAAGCAACTGTACCCTTTTTTTAAATACTGAAATAGAAATAACTTACAGTCGTAACTCTTGGTTTTCGAGTCCGAACAACTTCAGACTTTACTTCTAAGTCTAAGCTCCTTGAGACTTTAATGAATAATAGATGTAATGTTCGATCCAGTGCGAATAGACTCAAATGGGCTTTTCTCTAGTGGTTTTGTAAATATGTCCACCAGTTGATTCTTTGAATCAATGAATTAAATTATAAATTCTCCACTTTGAACATGATCTCTAATAAAGTGATATCGAATCTCTATGTGCTTTGCTCTTGAATGAAGAATTGGATTCTTTGTTAAATTGATTGCGCTGGTGTTATCACATTTGATCTCAGTACATGAGTCTTCGATTCCAAAGTCTCTTAGTTATTGTCTTATCCATAAGATTTAAGAACAATAACTTCCAAGAGCCACATACTCTGCTTCTGCTGTTGAAAGAGCTACAGTACTTTGCTTCCTTGAGAACCAAGATATTGTCCTATTTCCAAGCAATTGGCATGTACCTGATGTACTCTTTCTATCAACTCTGCAACCTGCTAAAGTCTCATTCTTTGGGATACCACGGATTTAAATTTGAAGTAGTTTCAATGTATTTGATGATGTGTTTTGCGGCACTTAGATGAGACTCTTTTAGATTAGATTGAAATCTAGCACAAATACAAACACTAAACAAAATGTCAGGTCTAGAAGCAGTAAAATAAAGAAGTGAACCAATAATACTCTTGTAAAGTTTCTGGTCAACTTTCTTTCCTCCTTCATCTTTATCCAACTTCGAAGAACTAGACATTGGTATCTCAGTCTTTTTGCAATTCTCCAATCCGAACTTTTTAACAAGTTCTTTCGCATATTTTTCTTGGTGAATGAAAATTCCTTCATTCAATTGTTTTACTTGTAATCCGAGAAAGAATGATAGTTCACCCATCATGCTCATCTCAAATTCATCTTGCATAGAATAAGAAAACTTATTGCACAGGTTTTCGTTAGGTGATCTAATTATAATATCATCAACATAAATTTAAACAAGTAGAAAGTTTTTACCTTCCCTTTTAATAAACAAGGTAGTATCCACTTTTCCTTTGATAAAACCATTTTGCATTAAAAAATTATTTAACTCGTCATACCAAGCTCGAGGAGCTTGCTTTAATCCATATAGAGCATTTTTCAGTCGAATACCGAGTCCTGGGTCTCTTTGGATCTTCAAATCTAGGAGGTTGTTCCACATACACATTTTCTTGGATAAATCTATTTAGGAATGCACTCTTGACGTCCATTTGGAATAACCTGAAATTTTTATAACAAGCAAAAGCAAGTAATAATCTAATTGCTTCTAACTTGGCTACTGGTGCGTAGGTTTCATCATAATACATCCCTTCTTCTTGCGTATATCCTTTGGCCACGAGTCTTGCTTTGTTCCTGATCACTTTTCTTTTTTCGTCCAACTTGTTGCTGAAAACCCATTTAGCTCCAATAATGGATTTACCTTTTGGTTTAGGAGTTAATTCCCATAAATCGTTAATGCTGAACTGTCTGAGTTCTTCTTGCATTACTTCAATTCAGCTTTTGTCAGCTAAAGCTTCTTCTATGCTTTTGGGTTCTACTTCAGAAATAAGTGCCACGGCGCTAGACTCTTCTTGCTTTTTGGATCTGGTGCGAATCCCTTCATCAATGTTACCGATGATGAGTTCTTTAGGATGACTAGACTTGCACTTCTAGTTGCTTGTTGGTCTAGTAGAATGCTATTCTTCTACTTCAGTTGATTCTTCAACTTTCGTTCGATGATTTTCAGAGGTCTGAGCTGCTTCAGGGGAGGTAGACTTTGTAGAGTTTGGAGCAGGTTCAGATTTTTCAAGATGAGTTTGAATCAGTTAATTCTGCAAATAGTCTTGGAATTTGACATTCGTAGATTCTTTCACAGACTGAGTCTTTTTGTTGAATACTCTGTAATTTTTGCTGGTGGTTGAATATCCAAGGGAGATTCCTTTGTCTGATTTCTCTTCAAACTTACCAGTTCGATCATTTGCATTTTTCAAAACAAAACATTTGCAACCAAATACATGAAAGTAAGAAACAATTGGCTTCTTTTCTTTGAATAACTCATAAGGAGTTTTCTCCATAATAGGCTTTAAAAAGACTCTGTTAATAATATAACATGCTGTAAAAATTGATTCAACCCAAAAATGAGAGGAAATACTACTTTCTATTAAAAGAGTTTTTGCCATCTCCTGCAAAGATCTATTCTTTCTTTCAACAACTCCATTATGTTCTGGTATGTATGGAGAGGAGAAAACATGCTGAAAACCTGAATCATCACAAAATTTTGCAAAGTCTTGATTTTCAAACTCACCTCCATGGTCTATTCGTATGCTTGAAATAACATATCCTTTCCTGTTCGGAACTTTCTTAGCAAACTTTGAAAAGTAAGAAAATGTTTTTGACTTACTTGCCAGAAAGTAAACCCAAGTGAATCGTGAATAATCATCCATGATTACTAGACAATATCTCTTTCCGCTTATGCTTTTAGTTATGGTTGGCCCAAAGAGATCCACATGCAGAAGCTGCAAAACACGATTAGTAGAAACTTGATTTATTGGTTTAAAAGAACTTCTAACTTATTTTCCCAATACACATGGTGTGCATAAGTCAGATTTTTGAAACTTCAGGTTGGGTAGCCCTCAAACAAGGTTCTTAGAAGAGATCTTGGCAATCTGCTTCATATTGACATGGCCAAGCTTTCGATTCCAAATATTTGCTTCATCTTAAATTGAAATTAGACATTGAGATTTTTCCGGTTTTATATCTAGAAGATAGATGTTCCCATGTCTTCATCTAGTAAAAGATTGTGAAAGATCTTTACTAGTTCCCGAACATATTCCTTCTTGAAAATTGATTTTGAATCCAGTGTCGTACAATTGGCTAATGTTGAGCAAATTGTAATTGAGTCCTTCCACCGATGAAACATTGTTAATTGTGAGACTTCCAATTTTTACAATTCCACACCCAACAATTCTTCCTTTGCTGTTTCCACCAAAAAATACTTTTCCACCATTTATTTGCATAAGTTTTATAAAATAACTTGAATCTCTAGTCATATGCCTTGAACAGCCACTATCCAAATACCATTTAACATTTTTCTTGATAGTGAATTGCAATTAAAAAAGAAACTCAAGCTTTCTTTCGTACCCACATTTTCTTGGGTCCAGTGGAGTTAGTGCAATATACAGTCTTTGTCCATTCCTTCTTAACAGGTCTCCAAACCATAGGACACTCTTTCTCAAAGTGCTCTGAGCTGTTATGCACTTAGAACATTTGAGAGCACTTCGGCCAACAGGTTTTAAAAAAACTTTTTAAAAATGATTTATGTAAAAGTTTTTGTAGGCCTTTGTTTGATTCTTTCCTTCACTTTTGGAAAATCAATTAAAGGAATAGTTTCAAAAGTCATTCTCAAGCCTGATTTGTTAAAGTAGGGTCTTTGTACTGAAAGAATCTTTTCCAACTTCTCAGATCCTATTGAAAACCTTTTGAAATATTTGAAAAGTCATTTTTCAAAAATGTATTTTTTTTTAAAGAGAGTCTGCTTTTTCTTTTAAAGTAACAAAACTTTTATCTAAATTTTCAAGCTTTTCTTTCCAAAAAAATTCATGTTGCTTCAGTGTAGAATTCTCCTTTTTAGCTCATAAATCCTCTTGAGAGAGGTTTTGAGACTAAGACAAAGCTCATCAATGTATTTCGAGACTTTAGTAAAGATTTTTAAATTACTTACCTCGAGTTCACTATCTGAGTTTGAGTTTGTATCTATTTTGGAGTCTGAGTCTGATTTTGATTTTGCCATTAGACAAATATTGGCATAAGTTTCATCACTTTATTCGCATTCGATATCACTCCATATCTCTGCTTTGAGAGCTTTCTTGTATTTCTCAGATTTTCCTTTCTTTTTCTTCAACATGGGACAGTTGAGTCGATGTGTCACTTTTTCTTGCATTCAAAACAGTTCACATCTTTATTGGCTTCATCATCCTCAGTTGATTTGTTTTGAAACTTTTGAGTGTTTTGTTTCTTCCAATTGAATCTTCTTCCATTTTTATTCAGTTTCCTGAACCTCTTTATCATAAGAGCTAATTCTTCATCATCCATATTATCTTCAAAATCTGTAACATCATAATCATCGTTAGATCTTAAAACAATTAACTTCTTACCTTTGAGATCTTCTTCCTCATTGATTTGCTCCACTTCATAGGACTGAAGTGTGCCAACCAATTCATCTACAGAAAGTGGCATGATCCTTTGTGTTTCCCTTATTGAAGTCTTTACGTGTTGGAGAGTTCGCACAGCAATTTGTTAACCTTCATAGGTCTTGAGATTGGTTGTCCCTGATACTCTAGACCATTTACAATTTCTGTAAAACGACTAAATATGTCGGTGATAGATTCTCCTGGCTTCATCTTAAAGGCTTCATATTGTCTGAGTAGAATATTGATCATTGTTTCTTTCACTCGATCAGTTCCTTCATAGGTAATGTGCAGCCTATCCCAGACTTCTTTGGCTATTTCACAAGAAGATATTCTGTTATACTCAGTAGGAGATAATGCACAATATAAGGAGTAAATTGCTTTAGCATCAAGAGCTTGTCTCTTGGTTATTTCTTCTTGAGTCATCTCGCCAGCGTCTGCAACTTCTTTTCCCATTTCTAAAACTGATGTAGCATTAGGAATAATTCCTTTTTCTACCACATCCCATTCCAGAGGATCTTTCGATCTTAGGAATGCCTTCATCTTGTTTTTCCATATACTATATTCTTTTCCATCGAAATAAGGTGGTTTGGTGTTGCTTTGGCTTTCAACCAAACCTGGAGCCAACATATTAACCATAGATCTTTAACTTAGAAGTAAAAACACTTCAATTAAATGAGCACACAAGCTCTGATATCAATTGATAATGCTAGTATGAACACCTAGAGGGGGTGAATAGGTGTTAAAGGAGTTTTTGCAAGACTTAACAACTTAATTCGACTTTTATGAAAACAGTAGACTAAAGATGTAAAATACTATAAATAGTTATATAAGACTGCGAATTAAAGTAAAGAGTTTAGGGAAAGAGAATTGAAACACAAGGTTTATAGTAGTTCGGCTTGGACCAAGCCTATGTCCACTCTCCCGCACTGTCAGTCCACTAGCTGGATTCCACTAAGAACCAAAAGAGATTTTACAGTCTCACGTCCTTGATTCTATAGTGTAGAGACTCTACTTCACTTCTTCAAGATCTTAGAAGTATTTAATCTCTCTTTTGAGTACAGTTTAAGCTCAACAAATTGAAATAGCGAAGAACTAAGAGTTTCAGACTTTGGAATTTTTCTTTCACCCACACCCTCGAATAACCTGAATGTCCTCCTTATATTTTCCTCCATGCCATTATAACCGTTGGCACATTCCAAAGGAGTTCTTCCAATCTACCCGTTGGACAGAATCAATTAGAAAGATCTCGAGTTATTTAAGGAGTGTGATGATAGCCCACCAATCATGCTCGCCCATACAATCAGGATCTAAGTTTCCATAAGTGGAACCTTCCAAGTATACTTCGTCAATCAACAAATCTAATTATTCAAATTGATTTCAAAAAGAATAATTGATCACAAAATGTTATCTCCAGCCATGAGATCTTCTTTCAACCGATAGAATCAAATTCTTAAAGATATATTTGCATCTGGATAAGTCTTCTTCATCGGATAAATCTTTTCTTCGTCGGTTTGGAAAATATCATTGAGAGTAGACTTTAATTCTTGAGTCTGGAGGTTTTCATATTTTGACGATAGAGTCTGCAAGTCTTCAGACTAGACTGATGCAAAACATTTTGTCAACTTCAAAACAGATAAGGAAGTTTTCTTCAACAGAAATGAGAACACAATTCCATTATAGATGAAATGATGCAATGGATATTATAATCATACTCAAATCACTTAGATACTCTCAGTGTTTTTCATCCCTCAAATACAACTAATAACTCCATCTTTAATCCTCATAATTTCTCTTGAAATAATTTATCAATCTCATATGGGAATGACATGAATATTAACAAAAGATTTAATCGGCTTCATTTTGTGTAATTTCACGAAGAAAACCTTTTCGATTAAAAGGCTTAAGAGGAAATTTTCAATCTCCTCGATGCAGTCCTCGGAGCTCTCATCTCTTTGAATTTAAAGAGAAAATTCACTAGAAGCAAATAAAGAAGAAGAAAAGAAACAATGAGTGGCCATCATTAAAGGACATCATTATTGCAACTTTCTTCGTCGTTTTCCTTGCCCTTTTGTCCCATCATCAGCCATTTTAAAGGACACCATTATTGCAACTTTTTTCGTTTTTCCTTGCCCTTTTGTCCCATCATCAGCCATCTTTAAAGGACACCATTATTGCAACTTTCTTCGTTGTTATCGTTAAAGGATACCATTATTGCAACTTTCTTCGTCGTTTTCCTTGCCCTTTTGTCCCATCATCAGCCCCATCATCAGCCATTGTTAAAGGACACCATTATTGCAACTTTCATCGTCGTTTTCCTTGCCCATTTGTCCCATCATCAGCCATCGTTAAAGGACACTATTCTTGCAACTTTCTTCGTCGAGTTCCTCGCTCTATTGTCCCATTATCAATCTCTCTTTTCTCTTTCTTCAGATTGTTGGAGAAATCTTTCAGGAATATTTTGAAGCTGACAAAACGTTTCTATCAGTCTAGTCTGAAGATTTGCAGACTCTACTATTAAAGTCTGAAGACCTCCAGACTACCAGACTCAAGACTCAAAGTCTATTCTCATGGACAGTTTCTAATCCGTTGAAGAAAGGCTATCCAGAACTGAGTGCTTCATTAAAGATTTGGCCTTATCGACTGGAGAAGATCTCTTGGCTGGATATGACATAACGGATTCTTTTATTCGAATCAAGATTGATTAAGGATCCGATGATTGGTGAAGTATTCTTGGAAGGTTCTACTTATGGAAACCAAGATCCTGATTGTATGGGCGAGCAGGATTGATGGGCTATCGACATGTTCCTTTAATAGCTCGAATGATCTTCCTAATTGATTCTGTCCAACGAGAAGATTGGAAGAATTCCTTTGGTAAGTGCCAACGGGTATGATGGCGCAAAGGAGTATAAAAGGAAGACGTTTCAGTTGTTCGAGAGTGTGCACGATAGAAGAATTCCAAAGTCTGAAGCTCCTTGATTTTTAGTCAATTCATTTACTGAGTGAAATCTTGTACGCAAAAGAGAGTCCATATTTTGAGATACCTTGAGGAAGTGTGGTAGAGTATCTACACTATGGAATCAAGGGAAAGCATTGTTGTAACATCTCTTTTGTTCATAGTGAAATCCAGTCGGTGGGCTGTCAGTGCAGAAGAGTGGACGTAGGCTTGGAATAAGCCGAACCACTATAAACCTTGTGTTCAATTTTCTCTTCCCTACTCCCTGCTTTACTTTGATCATAGTTCGTTTTGTTAACTAAAGGAGAGCTTCCTTTCTATTGTTTGCCTAGTATTGCTTTCATATCTCGAGAAATTATTTTTATACCTATTCACCCCCCTCTAGGTGCTTATACTAGCTATATCAATTGGTATCAGAGTCTGTGTACTCACTTTGTTTGAAGTATTTTACTTGAGTTAAAGATCCATGGCTAGTATGCTAGCTCGGGGCTGGTGGAAGGGCAAAGCAATACCAGACCACCTTACTTTGATGGAAAGGATTACAACATCTGGAAAAACAAGATGAAAGCGTTCCTACGATCAAAGGATCCTCTGGAATGGGACGTTGTAGAAAAAGGAATCACTCCTAAAGCTGCATCTATCTCAGAGAGAGGAAAAGAAACCGTTGAGTCAAGTGAAATGACTCAGGAAGAGATAATCAAGAGACAAGCTCTTGATGCAAAAGCAATTTATTCTTTATATTGTGCTTTGTCACCTACTGAATATAACAGAATATCTTCTCGTGTTACTTCAAAAGAAGTCTGGGATAGATTACATATCACCTATGAAGGAACTGATCGAGTGAAAGAGACCAAAATCAACATTCTCCTCGGTCAATATGAAGCCTTCAAAATGAAATCAGGAGAATCTATAACTGACATGTTTAGTCGTTTTACAGAAATCGTAAATGGTCTTGAAAATCAAGGTCAACCAATTTCTGATCCCATGAAGGTAAACAAGCTACTACGTGGACTCTCCAAGGATTGGAATCACATAAAGATCTCAATAAGAGAGACACAAAGAATCATGCCACTATCTGTCGATGAGTTGGTTGGAACTCTTTAGTCTTATGAAGTGGAACGAATCAATGAAGACGAAGATCCTAAATGTAATAAATCCATTGCATTAAAATCCAATGATGATTCTGATGTCACAGATTCTGAAGACGATATGGACGATGAGGAGCTTGCTCTCATGATAAGAAGATTCAGAAAGCTGAATAGAAAAGGAAGAAGATTCAATCCAAAGAAATAGAGTTTTCAAAAGCAACAAACCAAGTCTGTTAATGATGATGAATCAAACAAAGATGTAGTCTGCTTTGAATGTAAGAAAAATGGACACATCGACTCAACTGTCCTCTTCTCGAGAAAGAAGAAAGGAAAAGCTGAAAAGTATCGAAAGGCTCTTAAAGCGAAACTGAGTGATACAGAGAGTGTGAAGAAAGTGATGATGATTATGCCAATATATGTCGATGGCACAATCGATTCAGATTCAAACTCCGAGACAGATTCAGATTCAGACGGTGAATTTGAGGTAAGTAACTTTAAAATCCCTGTTAAAGTTTCTAAATACATTGATGAGATGTGCTTTAGTCTTAAGACTTCTCTTAAAAGGATTTCCGAACTTAAAAAGGAAAACTCTGCACTAAAACAATAGGAAAATGTTTGAAAGAAAAGTTGAAATGTTTAGACATGAATGTTTCTACTCTTAAAGAAAGCGAAGATAATCTCTTGAAAGAAAATGCATTTTTAAAAAACGACTTATCAAATATTTCAAAAAGATTTTCAATAGGATCTGAGAAACTTGAAAAAATTCTTTCAAAGCACAAAGACCTTATTTCAATAAATCTGGTTTAGGAATGAAAGAAACCATTCCTTTAATTGATTTTCCTAAAGTGAAGGAAAGAATTAAGCAAAGACCTACAAGAGATGCTTACAAAAATCATTTCAAAAAGGTTTTTGTAAAACCAGTAGGTCGAAATGCTCTCAGATGTTCAAAGTGCAATAGTGAAGATCATTTTGAAAAAGAGTGTCCTATGGTTTGGAAACCTGTTAAGAAAGTATGGGCAAAAATTGCATATCATACTAACGCCAATGGACCCAAGAAAATATGGGTACCAAAGAAAGCTTGAGTCTCGTTTTTAAATGTAGGTCACTATCAAGAAAAATGTAAAATGGTATCTGGATAGTGGATGCTCAAGACATATGACAGGAGATTCAAATTGCTTCATAAAGCTCGTTCAAGTAAATGGTGGAAAAGTCTCATTTGGAGGAAAACAGCAAAGGAAGAATTGTGGGATTTGGAATCTGTAAAGATTGGAAACCTCATAATAAGCAATGTTTCCCTAGTGGAAGGACTCAACTACAATCTGCTCGTATCGTCAGGCTGTGTGATACCGGTTTCAAAATCAACTTTCAAGAGGGAATATGTTCGGGAACCGGTAAAGATTCTACTCAGTCATTCATGGGCCGAAGACATGGAAATATCTACCTCTTGGATGTGAAACTAGATGAATCGCAATGTCTAATCTCAATTCAAGATGAAGCGAGCTTATGGCACAAAAAGCTTGGGTACATCAATATGAAGCAGATAGCCAAAATTTCAGCAAAGAAGCTTGTTCGTGGTCTACCCAAATTATCATACCAAAAGGCTGATCTATGTACACCATGCGTATTGAGAAAGTAGGTAAGAAATTCCTTTAAACTAATAAATCAAGTTTCCACTAATCGTGTACTGCAGCTTCGCATATGGATCTCTTCGGACCAACAGAACTCGAGCATTGGAGGTAAGAAATATTGCCTAGTAATTGTGGATGACTACTCACGATTTACTTGGGTATATTTCCTGGCAAGTAAGTCTGAAACCTTTTCTTACTTTGAAAAGTTTGCTAAAAAGGTTCAAAATGAAAAAAAGGATATGTTATCTCGAGTATAAGAACAGACCATACTGGAAAAGGTGAATTTGAAAATCAAGATTTTACAAAATTATGTGATGAATCTGGTTTTCAGCATGTGTTCTCCTCTCCATATACTCCAGAGCAAAATGGAGTTGTGGAAAGAAAGAATAGATCGCTTCAAGAAATGGCTAGAACTCTTTTAATTGAAAGTAACATCTCTTCACGATTTTGGGGTAGGCAGCATGTTTCAATAGAGTTTTTCTAAGGCCTATACTTGGAAAAAACCCCTATGAGTTATTCAAAGGAAAGAAGCCTATTGTTTCATATTTTCATGTGTTCGGATGCAAATGCTTTATATTGAAAAATGCAAATGATAGAGTTGGTAAGTTTGAAGAAAATCGACGAAGACATCTTCCTTGGATATTCTACCTCAAGCAAAGCCTACGAGTCTATAACAAGAAGAGTCAATCTGTGGAGGAATCAATGAATGTCAAATTCTAGGATTCTATGCAAAATGAATCTGTTCAGACTCATCTTGAAGAATCTGAACCTACTCCAGACTCTATAAAGGCTAAATCTCAAGAAGCAGCTCGAGACTTTGAAAGACCCAAAGAACAAATGGTTATTGAAGATTCAAATGAAGGAAGTGATCATCAACGACAAATCAACCAAGAATGGAAGCATAAGTCCAATCATCCCAAAGATCTCATTATTGGCGACATTAATGAAGGAATTCGCACAAGATCCAAAAGGCAAAGAGTCTAGTGTTGTGGCTCTTATTTCTGAAATAGAACCAAAAAGCATAGAAGAAGCTTTATCGATGAAAGCTGGATTGAAGCTATGCAAGAAGAACTTGAGACAATTTAGTGTTAATGATGTATGGGAGTTGACTCCTAAACCAAAAGGTAAATCTATTATTGGAGCTAAATGGGTTTTCAAGAACGAGATGAACAAAAAAGGTAAAGTCGTAAGAAACAAAGCAAGACTCGTGGCCAAGGGATATACGCAAGAAGAAGGGATAGACTATGACGAGACTTATGCACCATTAGCAAGGTTAGAAGCAATTCGATTATTACTTGCTTTTGCTTGTTATAAGAATTTCAGGTTATTCCAAATGGACGTCAAAAGTGCTTTCCTAAATGGATTTATCCATGAGGAAGTATATGTGGAACAACCACCTGGGTTTGAAGACCCAAGGAAGCCAGACTCGGTATTAAGACTAAAAAAGGCCTTGTATGGTTTAAAGCAAGCACCTCGAGCTTGGTACGACAGGCTGAGTAAGTTTTTAATTCAAAATGGCTTTGTAAAAGGTAAAGTAGACACTACTCTGTTTATCAAAAGAGAAAGCAAAAGTTTTCTGCTTGTTCAAATATATGTTGATGATATTATTTTTGGATCCTCTAATGAAAGTTTGTGCAAGAAATTCTCTAAGTCTATGCAGGATGAATTTGAAATGAGCATGATGGGTGAACTAACCTTCTTTCTTGGACTTCAAGTGAAACAATTGAAGGAAGGGACTTTTATTCATCAAGAAAAATATGCTAATGATCTTGTCAAAAAGTTTGGACTAGAAAATTGCAAAAAGGCTGACATACCAATGTCAAGTTCCTTGAAGATAAACAAAGATGAAGGATGAAAGAAAGTTGACCGAGAAGCTATACATGAGTATCATCGGTTCACTTCTTTATCTTACGCTTATAGACGACATTTTGTTTAGTGTTTGCATTTGTGCTAGATTTCAAGCGAGACCCTAAAGAATCTCATCTAAGTGCTGCAAAGCGTATTATCAAATACATTGCTTCAACTTCAAGCATCGGTCTTTGGTATCCTAAAAAGGAGACTTTACTCTTCTTGGATACTCGGACGCAGATCTAGCTGGTTGCGAGTTGATAGAAAGAGCACCTCGGGTGGGGTCGTTATTTGGAAGCAGAACAGTGTCTTGGTTTTCAAGGAAGCAAAAAACAGTAGCTCTTTCTACAGCAGAGGCAGAGTATGTAGCTCTTGGAAGTTGTTGTTCACAAATTCTGTGGATAAAACAACATCTAAGAGACATTGGAATTGAAGATTCATGCACGGAGATTAACTGTGACAACACCAGTGCAATCAATCTTACCAAAAATCCAATTCTTCACTCAAGAGCGAAGCATATAGAGATTCGACATCACTTATTAGAGATCATGTTCAAAATGGAGAAGTTTCGATTCAGTTTGTTGACTCAAAGAACCAAGCGGCGGATATATTTACAAAGCCTTTGGAGAAAAATCAATTTGAAATCATCCGTTCGAGTCAACATCTTGAAGCTTGAAGAAGTTAAAATCTAGAGACTCTCAGACTCAGACAATCATGGTTCTTGACTATAAGTTATTTTATTTTCTCTTATATTAAATCTTGGAAAGGTACGATCATTTATCTATAATTAATCTTCAATTTCCGTGAAAAGTGCAATTTTACCTTTTCAAAAAGAGTCAATGGCAGTTATCTATTTTTTTTAAAAAGGCAGTTATTTTTTTAAAAAGACATCTTTTAACTTTCCTTTACGACGTTTAGCATTCTCCCGTTTCGACTAAGCTATATACAGTCGGTTCCTCTTCACTTAACTCCGAAACCTTAAAAAGCATCGAACTTCCATTCCTGTCTTCCTCCCTTGTTTAATCTTCGAAAAAGTTGTCATCTTTCTTGGGAAAGTCAAGCAAGGAATCTTTCAAAGACTGAGAAAGATGTCGTCTTCAAGAAAGTCTTCGAGGATCGCAGAAGGGGGACCACGGCGAATGAGTGAGGGGCCTACTCACTTTGATCTCACCGAGGATGAGGAGTCACCAAGTCAGCAGCAGAGCCCACAACATTCTCAGCAGTGTCATTCTCCACCAACTAGTCCACAGGGTGCTGGTCATCAATAAGAGGAAGAAATCGTTGAAGACGCAGATCCTGTAAGAATTCAAAGGCCCTATTTTATTTATAAGCTTTACCGTGCTTTAAAGAGGATTGGTACACCATTGAACTACATCGATGAGTTTCTTAAGGACAAGGGATATGGGAATGAGTACATCTTTTTGCGAAAAATGGAGCGTTTGGGAATTGCTCCTAAGGGGTTGGCAGAAGAAACCCTTGCAAATATCCCAAGTGATCCGCGTGTTGGGGGATTTAATCCGATAGATGGGAATGATGATGACAAATTGTACAGCCAATTTCAACCGAGAATGGGTGTTGCGGCGAAAATTCGAGGAAAAATGACAGATTTGTTTAGATCAAAGGAACAGAATGATCTATACTCCAAATTGTTGAAGCGTGGGGTGATAACCCCTAGGAGTGTGGATTTTGATTTCCTTGATGCTATGAATGTCAATTTGAGAGAAAAGTTCAGTTTTCTTCAACTTGAACAGTTTTGTTCTGACACCACAGAAGCCTATGCTCAATTAACTGCATATTTATATTCAAATCTTAGTTTTTTTTATGCGAATAGAATCTCTTTCAGTGTCCGAGATCAGGACTTTGTGGTGGATGTGGATATGCTGGCGAATGTGATTGGGGTTGAGAGAGGGAGATATCAACCCATCAATGTCTCTATAGCTCGTGCCACATTGGAACTTGTTAAAGACAGAAGGACAGAGGGAAGGATTTCCTACTCAAGGATGTGTGCGTTCAACAGTCTGCTTCACAAGATTGTGATCAATTGCATCAGACCGAAATCAACTTCCAAGACCGATGTTTCAAACTCGAGAGGCAAAGCTGATGTACGCCATCAATGCTTTGGGAAAAAGTTTTCTCTTCCTCACACTATACTATTCCACATGTATAGAGCAGTGGTGAAAGACAAGGGCCAACTTCCTTATCCAGGTCTTGTGTCAAAGATATTCAGACATTTGAATATTCAGCCTCCACAAATTCTCTGTGTTTGACCGTGTGACAAAATGGTGGTAGGACTGAAAATGGTGTCCAAAATGCGTCTGAAAGAACTCGACAAGGCGTTGGAGAAATTTAAGGAGAAAACCCCGTCAAAACTCATCAAGTCTCTTCGCAGCGAAAATAAAAGGGAAGGAGCCCATGGTTGCTCCATCCAAAAAGAGAAAAGCTCTCATTACTGATGAAGATGATGAGGATGACCTCACAATTTCTGCTATAGCATTGAAAAAGCTTAGTCATTCTGTTCCAGAATCAATGGAACGACAGGAAAAGGAAGCAGAGGAAAGAGAAGCAGAAGAAAAAGAAGCAGAGGAGAAAGAATCAGAGGAGAGAGAAGCTGAAGAAAGAGAAGTAGAGGAGGAAAGGTTTGAAGAAGAAGAAGAAGAAGAAGAAGAAGAAGAAGAAGAAGAAGAAAGAGGAAATCAAGAGGAAGGAGAGCATGAGGAACACTCTTCTCCACTTGAAGGCATCGAGGGGGAGATGGGGAGCAAAGAGGAAATGTCCTCATATCCTGCTACCGGTGAAGGTGTCGGCCGCTCTCCGGCGAGATCCGAGAGGACATTCATGCCTCTCAATTTCCCGAGGAGGGACATGATGTTTCATCGCCAAATCTGCGTGACTATGCTAATGTACCATCGTCCGCCTTTACTCCATCGATCGTGTTGAAGCCGCACATAGATCGATAACTCAGCAGATTTTCACAGAATCCTTGATGTTCTCTTGGAAATGCGGGGTCAGATATATGCTTTGGGATGCGAAGTTCAGAACTTGCAGAATGCAGGACAAGCTTCCTCAGTTGCTTTGAATGATCAGATCCAAGCCCTTGCTCTTCATAATCAAGCAAATGCTAAGAGTGAAGAGGTGGCTCAACTGAATGAAGATTTGAAAAAGCTGGAAGGCATCGTCCAATCAATGGGAGATTTCCAGCTTGTTCGTGTTCCCAAGTAAACTTGACTCCATTCTATTCCCATCTCAACCTTTTTTTTATGATGACAAAAAAGAGATGCGAGATTTGAAATCTTTGAACTTTGAACTTAAACGAGATTTGAAATCTTTGAACTTTGAACTTAAACTTGTTGAATTTTTAGTTTGTTTTGATGTTTGACTTTGTGTGTCTGTGTTTGGATGTGGACTGACTAAATGTGGATTTGGATTTGACTGCTGCTTATATTAAGTACTATTGATATCTTACAAATGGCTTTACTCTCATGCAAGACTAACCTATTTTCTGTGGTTGCAGATTCTAGTGTTATCATTAAGCCATTAATCTTTATGAGATATCCATATTTGCTTGAGTAATGTTTTGCAGGTCAAAGTTATTCAAATTTGCAGGAAAGTTTTGTCACCATCAAAAAGGGGGAGATTGTTGGAGAAATCTTTCTGGAATATTTTGAAATTGACAAAACGTTTCTATCAGTCTAGTCTCGAAGATTTGCAGACTCTACTATTAAAGTCCGAAGACCTCCGGACTACCAGACTCAAGACTCAAAGTCTATTCTCATTGACAGTTTCTAATCCGTTGAAAAAGGCTATCCAACCGAGTGCTTCATTAAGGATTTGGCCTTATCGACGGAGAAGATCTCTTGGCTGGATATGACATAATGGATTCTTTTATTTGAATCAAGATTGATTAAGGATCCGATGATTGGCGAAGTATTCTTGGAAGGTTCTACTTATGGAAACCAAGATCCCGATTGTATGGGCGAGCGATGATTGATGGGCTATCGACATGTTCCTTTAATAGCTCAAATGATCTTCCTAATTGATTCTGTCCAACGGGAAGATTGGAAGAATTCCTTTGGTAAGTGCCAACGGGTATGATGGCGCAAAGGAGTATAAAAGGAAGACATTTCCGATTGTTCGAAAGTGTGCACGATAGAAGAATTCCAAAGTCTGAAGCTCCTTGATTTTTAGTCAATTCATTTACTGAGCGAAATCTTGTACGCAAAAGAAAGTCCATATTTTGAGATACCTTGAGGAAGTGTGGTAGAGTATCTACACTGTGGAATCAAGGGAAAGCATTGCTGTAACATCTCTTTTGTTCATAGTGAAATCCGGTCGGTGGGCTGTCGGTGCGGAAAGAGTGGACGTAGGCTTGGAATAAGCCGAACCACTATAAACCTTGTGTTCAATTTTCTCTTCCCTACTCCCCTGCTTTACTTTGATCATAGTTCGTTTTGTTAACTAAAGGAGAGCTTCCTTTCTATTGTTTGCCTAGTATTGCTTTCATATCTCGAGAAATTATTTTTACACCTATTCAGCCCCCTCTAGGTGCTTATACTAGCTATATCACAGCTGAGCAAAGCTGTCTCTCATGGTCGAGGCCATCATGGTCTCCCTTTCTTTCCACGCTCAAAGAAACAACCATAATGGGATGGTATCATTGCCATGGACAGGCCATCATTGCATTTCCTCTCACCACTCTTGAATAGAGATCGAGCGTCCCTAATTTTCATCCGGTCTGATTTGATCGGCCTCCAGCTGGAGATATATTTCCACATTTATATAATTTGGTTTGGCTGATGTCACCAACTACACCATGCTCACATTCTTACAGTTCTCAATAAGTGTTGTAAAAGATCTGCTTTTTAATATAAAGGCACATTTATGATAATATTTGAGTGATTAAAGACAATTAATTATGATAAAAGGTAAGCCTATAAGACGAAGAGATCAAAACAAATATTTTATAGGGAGTATCAAGTATATGCTTAGGTATTGCTTCGGAGGAGAATTTTTTATAGTGAATGCAGCAAATCCAATCTCAATAATATGAAGAAAAATCCTTTAATTATCCATAGTCCCATGTGTCATAATGAGAGGGAATCTTTAGGAATATTTTGTTTTTTTTTTTTTTGGTAAAGATTAGGAATATATTGTTATATTGCATTTATATCGAGATTTTATGATTATAAATATGTTTCACCATAGATATAGCTATTATAATTCCCAATAACGAAATAAGTGTTGTGAAAGATTCACTTTTTAATATAAAGGCACATTTATGACAATATTTGAGTGGTTAAAGGTAATTAATTATGAAGGTAAGCCTTTAAGGCGAAGAGATCAAAACAAATATTTTATAATGAGTATTAAGTATATGCTTAGGTAGTGCTTAAGTGGAGAATTTTTTTTTATAGTGAATGCAGCGAATCCAATCTCAATAGTATGAATGAAAATCTTCTAATTATCTATAGTCCCATGTGTCATAATGAGAAGGATTCTTTATGAATATTTTGTTATATTGCATTTATATAGATAAACTGTGATTTTATCATTATGAATATGTTTCACCAAAGATATAGATATACAATAATTATAAATGGTTTGAACTTTTGAAAATCAGATATTTTTTTTTAATTCAAAATTTCAAAAGCACCAAGATAAACTCAAAAGAAATTGGGCCTGGGGAAGGTACACCTCCCTAATTGTCCTCCGTCTCATTTTTTTCTAAAGCCATCAACTTTATTGACCATATAAATTCAAAGCTAAAGCTATTTTGAAGTTGCCTGTCCGTAACTTTCAATTAAGTGTCGTGAGTCACGCAACACAAACGTCCAAAATGATGTCTCTCACTAACGAAAGTGGCATCGGACTTCGGGCGTTAAATCAAGAATTTCATCATATCTTATGATAAGCATCTTTTTCTCCTTTTCTATTGTAACGCACTTTTTCTTTTTGTAAATTTCTGAAGAAGGATGATGTGGTGTAGAATCTTTGCACGTTAAGAATGTAGTAAAAGCACCGACCAAAAAAAAAGAATGTACTAAAAGCTCTGCTATAAATGAATGTAATGTTATTATTACTAAAATGTCCAATCCGAAAGACCGGCTGAAATCTGATGAACAATGAGCCGCGCACTCAAAATAACACACTTAAAACTTTTTGGAGGCATGCCTTGGACGACAACTCTCCTCCGGCCTATTACTGCACTCTTTCAAAAGGCATTGTCTGGACCGCATATTGACTACCATTAGCTCTTGAAGCAGTAGGTCCAAAAACTAATTGTCCAACAACATTGATTTCCACATGCCTAAAACCTTTCGGAATTATTAAAGTTGTATGTAGCATGTGTGATTAATTAAAAGGTAAAAATGTAATTTCAATTAATGACATTTTGGTATCTTTTGGGTATCTTGTAATATGGTATCGCAGGATCTTCTAATTTACTTTAAAAAATAAGCATTAACTCTTTTTATGTATTCTAATCGTTTGAGGCAATGGCTTGAAAGCATAGGATGTACATGCTCATAGCGTTTTCATAAGATATTGCTATGTTATATGAAGTAGTCCATCGAAGATGACCATACTCATTAGTCATTACCCTGGAGTGTCTTGCTAGCCATCCTTGAATGAAGCTAACCTAACGCACGTGAATGGAGCGATTTGTGTGTATAAATTGTTATTAATTCAGTCGAATGATTTAGATACTAGTGTTATAAACGAGATAAAATAACTGTAGACAAGTCATCCTCTCAAAGACTTCGTACAGTACGCCAATTTAGTCAACAAGTCAAAGCAACTAATAATAATAATAATAATAATTAAAAAAGCAACTTATAACGCCACGAAAAACATATACAAATAAAACAAGCCAAAAAAATAAATAATTGTTGCTAGGCTCTATCTGATCTTCATTACTTCTACTACAGCGGTTTAAATTCCGAAGGATGATATTCATAATGATTTTCAATTTCTCAAGAAATATTTATTAAGAGATGAAATATGAAAATGATTTATGTTAAATTATGCTAACCAAAAAAGTGTATCGCTAACAAATGTCGTGAAAATCTATGTCAAATTATGCAAAACAGACTTATTTAATATGTCAAGATTGTAGTTACAAATTTATGATTTTCTTGATATGTTCGACCAAAACTAAAATAAAATATATGCGGCCATAAAATCATGGAAAATGAAGGAAGCAAAGGGAAAGGTACACTCGGGGTGGCGCTGTTCAGTGGAGAAAAAACATTCACCATGCATTGTCAGAGGGGTCTTAGAAGAAACGGGTCACGTGATTGCATTGAATCTCGTCCTTATGATCGGAGTTAATGTTAAGCAGGTGATAGGACAAATTCTATCATCAACTACGAGTTTAAACTTATAAATATTGATCGGTATCTTAAGAAAATAAAATATACTTTTTCATGCATTTATACACGAATGCCTAATGCTATTGAATGTCTTTTAGCTTAGATTCACTTTTTTTCAAACCATATTCCATTTTGAAAAGGAAAAAGAATAAAATGCACAAAAGAAGAAAATAAATAGAATACTAGATTTACATGATTTAATTGTATCCATGAGAATAGTAGCAAAAGATTCCATTATAGATTAAAGGATATACTGAAAGTTATAATCACACTCAAGTAATTTAAATACTCCTAGTGTTTTTCAGCTTCTGATTACACTCGATAGTTCACACAATGTTTAACATTTAAAATTTCTCTCTCGTAAAGAAATGACACAAATCTTAACAAATGATTTAATCGGCTTCCGAATAGAAATATTTGGCGTGATCAAGAGGAAACCTTGGCACGCTTTTCAACATGCTCTGTGCAGCCTTTGGAGCTCTCTATGACATTAAGAGCTCTTCCTCTTGGTATTAAAAGAGGAAATTCTGCAGAACCAAATAAAGAAGAAGAAAGGAAACAATGAGTGGCCAACATGAAGAGAAACCAACCTTGCAACTTTCTTCGTCTTCCTCCCTTTCGGCCCATATTGGCAACGGCCATCATTAATCTCGTTTTCCCTTCTTCGGCTGAGCAAAGCCGTCTCTTGTGGTCAGGACCATCATGGTTTCTCTTAATTTCTTTCGAGTTCAAAGCAACACCACGATGGAGTGGCATCATGGCAATTGACAAGCCATTATCACGTTTTCTCTCAGCAATTTTGAACAGTGGTTCTCATCCGGTTCTATATCATCCAAGGAGCTCAAATTCAAGATATATTCTAACATATTTATATAGTTTGGTTTGGTTTAACGTCCATACCACACTAACTACACCATGTTCACATTCTATTAGTCGTTGGTAGGAAATAAATGATCATTTGCTTTTTAATATAAAGGCACATTTTATGACAATATTTGAGTTGTTAAAGGAAATTGATTATAATTGAAGGTAACTCTTCTCTGGACTGAGAGATTAAAACAAATATTAATAGCAAGTAGTAAGTATATGCTTAGGTAATACTTAGGTGGAGCATTTGTTGTTGAGAATGCAGCAAATCCAATCTCTGTAGCATGAAATAGATTTTTCTAATTATCCAAAGTCCCAAGTGTCAGAATGAGAGTCTGTTCTTTAGGAATATTTTATACACTAAATAAATAAATTGTTGTTTTGCAATACTAGATGGGGATTTTAAATATGTCCAACTATAGATATAGAGAATCAAATTTTTTACGCCAAAAGTTCAAAGGCACAAAGTGAAAAACGCAAAGGAGAAACTTGAAAGAAATTGGGCGCGTGAAAAGGTGCACCTCCATTATTGTCCTCCGCCTTACTTTACTTTTTTAAAGTCATCAACTTTATTGACTATAAAATAGAAACTGCACCTGCTACGAAGTTGCCTATACACGTTTAGGATGGCAAATGGGATCGGATTCAAATATGTGAAATGTCATATTGCGAACTCAGAGACCAGGTGAGAGGGCTAACCTTGTTAAGTGCAAAGTGAGCTCCTATGACAAACTTAGAGACAAGTACGAGCACTGGCAATACATTAGGAGGTGAGTACCAGGTCTTCTTAAGTTTTAGAGGGCCTGATACTCGTCATTCATTTGCTAATATCCTCCATAAAGCCTTGAAAGTGGAAGGGATTCGTGTTTTCATCGATGATGAAGGGCTTCAACCTGGTGATAAAATTAGTTACCTTTTGCAAGCGATCGACGATTCCCAGCTCTACATACCCATCTTCTCAAAAGGTTATGCTTCAAGTCACTGGTGCCTTGATGAACTTGCGAAGATGGTGGCGAACACCTCTAAACATACAGAAGATGGGAAAAAGAAAGTAATATTGCCCATCTTCTACAACGTGAAACCCAAAGATGTGAAGTTGAACACCTCGTTGTACGAGGACGCCATATTGAATTTGAAGAAAGAGATGGAGGATCAGAAGCGTAAATTGAGCTCCAAGCAAATAGAGACGTGGCGGCAGGCTCTCATAGAAATTGGTGGCACCAAGGGATGGGAGCTGAAGAAATTAAGGTAACAATCTAACCATGATTGCGGAAATTATTTAGTATAATCGGGCCATTTTTTATTTAAGTAAATACTCTATTGCATTAATTCATTAGATGTTTATATTTTGATTCTTCTACCCTTTTCTCTTGCCAGAAATTCTGATTCTTCTACTTGATATAAAGATAAAAAATTTCTCTTCTATATTTTTTAAACTTGATCGCGTTCCCACCTGATTGGTTAGTATCACTTTGTCACTTTTGCTCAATTGAAACTATTCAACTTTGTGGCAGCCCTGAAAATCTTATCCAGGATGTTGTTGAGAAGGTAATAGCCAATCTCAAGACAAGACGGAGACATGTAACCGGAGATTTAGTTGGAATGGACGATCGAATAGCAGACATAGAAAAATTATTAGACATTGATTCTGGTGGTGTGCGGCTCATTGGAATCTATGGGATGGGTGGGATCGGTAAAACAACACTTGTCAAGAAAATCTTCAACCAAATACTTCCTCAATTTGGTAGAAACTGCAGCTTTCTCGATGAGGTGACGGAAACAGCAAAAAAAAACTTAGTCAAGCTGCAAAGAAAATTATTGATCAGTATCTCTCGTTCTACAGTGGCTCATAATATTGATAACATTGAAACTAGGATCAAAACGATTGAAGAAATAATTTGCAACAAGAAGGTGCTTATTGTATTGGATGATGTTGATAAGGCCGACCAGATCCAAAAACTAATTGGAGAGAACCCTTTTTGTCCTGGTACTAGGATACTTGTTACTACTAGGGACCGGGGCATTCTGAATAGCGGGGAATTAAAGCATGAATTTGAGACTTATAAAATGGAGGGGTTGAGCAACAAAGACGCACTCAGACTTTTTAGCATGTATGCCTTCCATGATGACTCTCCTCAAACTGATTACTATACTCTTTCAAACGACATTGTCTCTACTGTAGATGGACTACCTTTGGCTCTTCAAGCAATAGGTTCATCACTTTTTGGGAGAAAGAGAGATTTTTGGCAAGAGATGCTACATAAGCTCAAGGAAGCACCTCATGATGATGTCTTGGCAAAGCTAAAGAATAGCTATGATGCCTTACCACCGATTGAACAGCAGATATTCCTCGATATTGCATGTTTTTTTGCTGGTGAGAATAAGACTAATCCAATGTACATGTGGAAAGATTGTAAGTTTTACCCAGTGATTGCCATCGAGTCCCTCATTGATAGATGCATGATAAAGGAGTTAGACGATAATAACCTTTGGATGCATGATCAGTTTAGAGACCTTGGAAGGGCAATTGCCAAAGAAAAGCGTATCGGATTGTGGGATAACCGATTGTGGGATAAAGAGGACATCATTCGCGAATTAAGATCAAGAAAGGTAAAGAATGGCCTAATTTGAATAGAAAATTGCTTATACCCTCGTCTTAATTGAGGACTCACGTTTTTTATATGGGAGCTACCCTTCTGTTTCGTTTTTTCTTCTCTTTTACGAGATAAAATAGTGGCTTATTGACAAATTCCTGCTTCTGCTCCTCAATGTCGTTGGCAGAACAAGGAGAGCTTTCAAGCACTCTGTTTCACAGCATCGCGGGATTGTACAACTGTCACTTCGGAGCAAATTAAGCGGTTCCCGCATTTGCGGATTCTTTGGTTGCGTAATGTAATCTGCGAAGGTGACTTCACGGACTGTCTTTCCGAATTGAGATGGATCAATTTGTGTTACCCTTATGGTACTATTGGCCAAGTCCACCTTGGTCAACGTTTAGAGGCAACCAATTTGTTGCATCTACAAAACGCGGTTGTGGTGAATCTTTCTGGGCTTGATATCACAGAAGATGTGTTCCAGAGCCTAATCGAGGTATGCCAGTTTCCCTCTAAGTCTAATTCTCTCATTCAATGAAGGAAAAAATTTGATGGATTTATAATCTAATTTTCTCATTGGTAGCCTACATCCATATTTATTTCTTGTCAGTCCTTATATTTCTTTGGCTTTTGTAGGGGGCAAGGAAATTGAAGGTTCTCACTATTACGTATAATAAGTTGATACATAGGTTATCAACCTTTCCTGAGTACTCAGTTTTAGAGAAGTTGGATATTAGTGAATCAATTTTGATGGGAATTGACTACTCTATTGGGAAACTGAGGTGGTTGACTGACTTGCGCATTCAGAGCTGTCTACTTAAAAAATTGCCTAAAGAAATTGGAGAGTTAGGGAATCTGCGGCGCCTCTCTCTTAGATTGTGTGTTAGCTTGATTGAACTCCCTGACTCAGTTTCAAATTTAAAGTCATTAACAGAGCTGGATGTATCATGCACGAAAATTAAAAGATTACATGATTCCATTGGTAGACTACCAAGCCTATCATTTGTCGATGCATCATTGACACCAATTAAAAAACTGCCCAGGACAATGAGAAAATTACACCAACTCAAAACACTGAACGTGTGGCATTGTAATGGGATACAAGAGTTGCCGAAACTCCCTAGAAGTTTGACCACTCT
>CM024723.1:21021537-21158375 GCA_014182545.1 Eucalyptus globulus | reverse complement strand
AATGGGTCGGCGATGTGGCTTGGAAACATGACATTTGTATCGACCACAAAGAGATGTACGCGTGCTCAAGGATCAAGGCGTGACACTATGCCTCCATCTTCGCCCATTTTTCTTCGACCTCCAGTGCCATCGCCTCCTATCCAACTCCTCCCACGCCCTATGTGTCCGCACACATGTTGGCTAGGAGGTTGAGGTCCTACACCGCATCAATGAACCACACTGCTGCCTTCGCCTCCGCTCATTTGTTGTCACGCCCCAATCCTCGGGCATGCACACATCCTTCTACTTGGTCGATTTTAGAATGCAATATCCCAAGACTATGTATCGCCGACCCTTTTATTTATTAAGCACATGCGGAAGCAGTTATAAATCCCCAGACAATAAAATAATTGGATAGAAAAGTAGGTTATATTTTTCATATTGAAATTCACAACCATACTTTTATACAGAGCATAACTCAAAGTATTTCACAAACTATTCACACCTTTCTAAGTTTACACTATTCACATATGAACACTGATCACAAAAGGAGATGGGATCTCAGTCCTCATCCGGGTCGTATTTAGAATCATCATGATCCTCTTTTGACTCATCGTCACCAAGCTCATTTCCTTCGAGCTCTTCATCTTTTTTCTGGCTCATTGTCATCTTCTGGCTCATCCTCCTCAGGCTCATTTACGGGCCTGAAATGTTGTCTCACAACCGGGATGAGACCACATCTCAGCAAGTTCTACCCCACTAAAACTTGATTAGGAAACTAATGCACCACATGATTGCCGAAGCACAGCACGAGTCAGAAGACTTACCTTGGCATCAGTTCCAACCTGCAATTCAAGGTTATATACAAATGTTTCATATATCACATCGAACAATAAATCAAATCATGACATTAGATCAATCTTTGATCAATCGACCTAGTCGATTACATGTCAGTCAGACCTCTTCTAGGTCATTCACATCCCATTGTATAACCTCTAGTAATACACTTAGTCACAGAGCTCTATTAATGCTCTCGGGCGTTGTTTTCACTAAGGTGACATAAGTAACAAACGGTTCACGTACGTTCTTTAAGGCGTCGTTTTCGCACAATGATATCCTTAATCACCGAACCACGCCCGTCATAGGTCATAGACAGTCTACATGCGTTCTTTAAGGCATCGTTTTCGCACAGTGATATCTTTAATCACCGAACCACGCCCGTCATAGGTCACAGACAATTTACGTGCATTCTTTAAGGCGTCGTTTTTGCACAATGATATCCTTAATCACTGAACCACGCCTGTCACAAGTCATAGACAGTTTACATGCGTTCTTTAAGGCGCCATTTTTGCATAGTGATATTTCTCATTACCGAACCACACCTGTCTATACTTCATATCTGATCGGTCTCAGCCAAGAGAATTCCCAGTTCACTCTAACGATTCTTTCCGCTTTACAATTCATCAAAGCATTCTAAAGGTTAAATAACCATACTCGGCCATCTACCAATCAAATATTCAATATCAAACAATTTAGGACAAATCCTAAAATTCCACAATTAAAATCAATTCCATATAAATTAAAGCTCAATTAAATAAACGGACTGCACCATGACAATTAGCACGAAATTTCGGTCGTCGGCTATCCCAGCCTAATTTCCGAAAAATAAATAATTATTTAATAAATTTCGAAATTTAATAAATAAATACAAAAAAATCCAATTTAGGCCCGTAATGCCTAATTGGAGCCTGATAAGGGTCAGGAAAAATCCCGATATGCATTCAATAAATAGTATAGGCAATTCTCTAGCTAAGTACACTATCCATCTAGCTAATATACAATGCAATTAACTAATAATCACTAATACATTCTAATCTAACCACCTAATTGCACTTAATTAAATCTAATAAACCCTTAAGCATAATTAGTCTATTAAGCAAATATTAGTGAGATTACTCATCAGAATTAAAATCAGCTCGGGTCAAAACGACGAGCACATGACAAAGGTCGATTCTCTCCAAAGCGGTGATGGCAACGGGGCACGGCTTGGGCCCGAAAAATGGCCCGCAAGCTCACTGCTCAAGCTGAAAAAAAAAAATCAAATCAGAAGTTGTTGGGCTGAACGAGCGAACAGCAGTAGCCTCGGACGAAGAAGAGAAGACGTGCGAGCTTCGGTCGAGCCAGCGGCCTTGGGTGAAGATTGTTATTAATTTTGTGATGTTGCAGACTTCGGATGAAATAAAAAAGAACAACGAAAGTACAGCAAAAACCGAAGCTCCAAGACGTGCAGAGGAAGAGAGAAGTGTGTGGATGAAAGTATCGGTCAAAGAAAGCAGAAAATGAGATAAGCTTTGACTAAAATCAAAGCACCACGAGAGAGAGAGAGAGGGAGAGAAAGAGAAACGTGGGCGGCTAGGGGAGAAACGTGCGCAAAAGCGGAAGGAAAATGAAGAAATAGAAATAAAAAGGAATTATATGGAAATCCCAAAAAAAAAAAAAAAAAACGATAATTCTTAGTCCAATTTGATCCCTGAAAATTCCCAAACTAAGGTACTTGATTCCCACTTGCTTTGCTGCACAAAATTTCCCTCGACAAAGAATCTCGGGTAACAAAAACGGCCACTTTCTTCTATTCCGAATTTTAATTCATTTTTCTTCGGAATCCGAATTTTTGAACAAATAAATTCAGTTGAGGTCCCATTTGAATTCAGAAAAAGTATAAAAACTTCCATTCACCAATTCACTCACACCAAATGCCAAAAATCCCTTCAATTTGGCCAATCCGAATTTTCGTTATTTTTCCACCGCATCCGAATCAATTTTCCGTAAAAATCTCGGGATCTCTGAAAAATCTTCTGAGACTAAGTCGTGGCCTCTAAAGATGAGCACGGTCGAGAAGCCGACTCCTGATTGAATTTTCAAGTTTATTGTCCTAAAATTTCTTAATTACTTACCCAGACAGTCTAGTTATCTCAAGAGTGATTAGCTCTGAGAATAGCCCTATAAACATGTCAATGAAATGTCCGATTAATTCAATAGAAAACAGGTTGAGAAATTTAGGATGTCATATTTGTTGTCTAAGCAGAACTCGATCGACTGTGAATCAACTTAGATTCCAGGTCGAGTTGAGCTCTAGATCACAATATCTGAGGCTCAAGTTCGCCAACTGAGCTTGAGCTTGACAACGGAGGGCTAAAATGACAGTGAGGTGGTGGACGGAGATGACGGTGGGGTGGTAGTGGAAGGAGATGTTATCATCCTCGTTAGAGTGAAAGGGAAGAAGAAGAAGAAAAAACAAAGGAAAAAAGATGACGGTGACTGACACTAGTCGAGTAGACAACTGGTGGGTGGTCGTGTTTCTGCGACGGTGAAGGATGGCAGTTGGTAGCTAGAGTCATGACACCGAGCAATCCTTGCTTCGGCTGGCTGCAGGCGCTAGAGGTGTCCATGTTCGGGGAAGAAGAAAGCTCAAGGTTTAAGATGAAGAGAAAAAAGAAAAAGAAAGGAAAAGAAAGGAAAGAAAAATAGAAAAATCAATAAAAATTTCAAAAAAAAAAAAAAAAAAAAAAAAAACACACCTTTTAGAGTGAGGAGAGAGGTGAGGGTGTTAGAGGTTTTGCCAACAGTGAGGCCTGAGCGACACGTGTTGCTTGATGAGTGCACTGAAATTTTCACATGCTCGGATTAGACTCATACCTAATATTTTCTACATCAATATATAGTCCATTGGCGCAAAAGTAAAAGATTTGAGCAATCATTTGCTTTTTAATATAAATGCACATTTTATGAGGATAATTGAGTTGTTAAAGGTAATTAATTATAATAAAACGTAAGTCTTTAAAGTGAAGTGATCAAAAGAAATATTATATAGGGAGTGGGAAGCATATGCTTTAGGTAGTGCTTAGGGGGAGCTTTTTTTATAGTGAATGCAACAAATCCAATTCTCTATAGGATGAAGCAGGTCTTTAAACTGCTCACATAGTTTCTTGGGAAGGGTTTCCCTAAAACCCCTCCTCACAGGGCTCTCCGCAACAACCCAAACCCCTTCGGAGGGGGAGGGCAAGATCCCACCCTAGATCCCGCGACGCCTCATCCCTGTAAAATACCGGGTCAAGGTACAGGAAATGAAAGGGTATCTAGAGTCCCATGTGTCATAATGAGAGAGGATTCTTTAGGAATATTTGTTATTATGCATTTATATAGATAAATTGTGAATTTACAAAATTGGATTGGGATTTTAAATATGTCCAACTATAGATATAGCAAAAGGTTAATCATAAATGATTTAGAAGTTTGAGAATTAATTTTTTTTTTAATGCAAAAGTTTAAAAACACGGAAGAAACTGGAAAGAAATTGGACGTGCGAAAAGGTGCACTACGTCATTGTCCTCCACCTTATTTTTTGTAAAGCCATCAACTTTATTGAATATCATTGGAAGTTGCACCTGCTGCGAAGTTGCCTGTATGCATTTATTTAACAAGGAAATGTGATGTTTTTTCAACAAGGATCTTACTGACAAGTTTCCTACAGGCATCGGTTAAATTGAACATCCACATACTATTTTAATTGTCCCCCATAAGTCTCAAAGCTCTTCATCGTGACTTGCATTTGAGAAATGCAAAACATCTTCGGCTTTGTGAAAAATTCCCTCTAAGTGCAAAGTGGGCTCCTATGGCAAACTCAAAGATAGGGACAAACACCATGAATACATTAGGAGGTGAGTACCATGTCTTCCTGAGTTTTAGAGGGCCTGATACTCGTCGTGGATTCACCAACAGCCTTTATCATGCTCTGGTGGATGCCGGGATTCATGTTTTCATTGATGATGAAGAGCTTTGATCGGGTGAAAGAATTAGTGACAGCCTTCTGCAAGCGATCAACAATTCCAAGATATATATACCTATCTTTTCCAAAAATTACGCTTCAAGTCATTGGTGCCTTCGCGAGCTTGCAAAGATGGTGGAGAACACCTCTACATCTAAACAAGATGGGAAGAAGAAGGCCATATTGCCCATCTTCTATGATGCGAAGCCCGATGACGTGATGCTGAAAACCGCGTTGTATAGTAAGGCCATAATGAATTTGGAGAAAAAGTGGAGGATCAGAAGAAGAAGTTTAGCTCTGAGGATGTAAATATGTGGCAGCAGGCTCTCAAAGAAGTTGATGGCACCAAGGGATGGGAGCTGGAGAAATATTCAGGGTAACAATCTAACCATGATCGAAATTTTGTACAATCAGGCCATAGTTCTTATAAAAATTCGTTAATTACTTTTCAACTCTAGTTACCCTAAATTTAAACAGAAAGTTTCAAATTCTTTTTTATTTTTTCTAAATCATGAGATTTCCAATTTTTTCTGATCTAATAGATTTATTATAATTTTGCTTTCACCTAATTTCCATCGTATAAAAGTTTAGCTTTGCTTCATCTTTTTTATACTAATTTCATCCATGAATGTCTTAAGATTCCTGTTGTACGCTGGAGAACTTGATTAAGGAACGGTTGCCTTTGCAAAGTTCCTTTTCACATTGAAAGAATTGAGTAAATCTACTATTACACTAGTCATCAGATGTTTATATTTTGATTCTTCTACCTTTTTCTGGCCAGAAATTTTGATTCTTCTACTTGAAATAATGATCAAACATATCTCTTCCTCTATTCCTTTAACTTTAATTGGTAATGGATTTTCAAGTTTGTTATTCATCATGTTCCCCAAGCTTTGGGGGTAACATTGAATTTTTATATATCCTAAACTTGGTCGCATTCCCGCTCAGTTGCTTAGTCGACAGTTGGTCAACATGCAAATTTGTTGCCTTTTCTCAATTGAAATTGTTCAAATTTGTGGCAGCCACGGGGATCTTATCAAGTCGGTTGTCAACGAGATTATAGTCAGGCTCAAGACAAGACAAAGACAGGTGACTGTAGATTTAGTTGTAATGGAAGATCGAACGGCAACTGTAAATAATTTATTAGACATCGACTCCACTGATGTGCGGCTCATTGGAATTTACGGGATGGGTGGCATTGGTAAAACAACACTTGCCAAGATTATCTTTAACCAACTATGTCCTCTCTTTGGGAAAAATTGTAGCTTTCTTGATGATATAAGGGAAATGGCAAAAACCAAGGGCTCATTGGTTGAGTTGCAAAGAAAATTATTGTCCGATATCTCCAATTCTAGAGTGGCTCCTCACATTGATAACATGGATTAGGGGATCACTATGATTGGACAAACAATTTGCAACAAGAAAATGCTAATTGTATTGGATGATGTCGATGAGGGCAACCAAATCCTAAAACTAATTGAAGTGAACTCTTTGTGTTATGGTACTAGGATACTTGTTACCTCTAGGGATAAAAGCATTCTAAAAATAAGGGGATTTAAATATAAAATCCTGCATTACGAAATGGAGGAGTTGAGTAAAAAAGATGCACTCTGGCTTTTTAGTAGGCATTCCTTTGATGACGGTTCGGCTCCTACCAATTATTACACTCTTTCCAAAGGCATTGTCTCAACTACAGGTGGACTACCTTTAGCTCTTGAAGCTATAGGTTCATTGCTTTTTGGTCAGAAAGAGGAAACAATATGGGAAGAGACGCTAGAGAAGCTAAGGGAAACACCTCATAGGGATGTGTTGGGAAAGCTAAGGATTAGCTATGATGCCTTAGAACCGGATCAACAACACATATTTCTTGATGTTGCATGCTTTTTCATCGGTTGGAAGAAGACTAATCTAATCTACCAGTGGAAATATTGTGGGTTTAAGGTGGAGTATGCTATTCAAGTCCTTATTAATAGGTGCATGATAAAGTTTTTAGAAGATGATGAAATTTGGATGCATGATCAGTTTAGAGATCTCGGAAGGGCAATTGCTATACAAGAGCATACTAGGTTGTGGGATAAAGATGACATTATTTGCAAATTAAGATCAATAGAGGTAAAGTATGACCAAATTTGAATAGAAAATTGCTTACCCTGTTCTTAATTGAGGATTTAATCACGTTTCTGTATTGGGAGCTACTTTACCGTTTAATTTCTTTTTTCTTCCCTTCGACAAATTAAATTGTGGGATTATTGACAAATTCCTGTTGCTGCTCCTCAATGTCATTGGCAGATCAAGGAAAGCGTTCAAGCACTCTGTTTGCGATCGACCTCCAGCAACCCTACAACTATCACGGCGGAGCAACTTAGACGGTTCCCACATCTCAAGTTTCTTTGGTTGAGTAATGTAGTCTGCCAAGGTGACTTCACGGGCTATCTTGCCAAGTTGAAATGGTTAATTTTTTGGGGCGCTAAAAGTTATTATGGAAAACGTGATTCGCTAACCAATTTCGGTCTAGAAAGCGTGGTCCTGATTAATATTTGTTTCTCTAGACTCAACGAAGATGAGATCAGTTACGTAATCAAGGTACGTGACTTTCCCTCTTGGTCTAATTTTCTCATTCAATGAAGGACAGAATTTGATAGATTTATTGCCTAATTTTCTCAGTTAGTGAGAGGATTGGATGACATAAGGTCCAACTTGGGAGACTTCTAATTGTTTGTCTTGATGTTTCATTGGCTTTTGTAGGGGGCAACGAAATTGAAGATTCTCACTCTTGAATATAATAACTTCATTCATGGGACACCAACCTTTCGCAAATACTTAGTTTTAGAGAAGTTGACGATTTATCATTGTCCATCTTTGAAGAAAATTGACCGCTCTATTGGGAAACTGAGGTGGTTGACTAACTTGAGTATTGAGTTATGTTTGAAACTTGAAAAATTGCCTGAACAAATTGGAGAGCTAAAGAATCTTCAGCACCTCTCTCTTAGTAAATGTGATAGCTTGAGCGAGCTCCCTGACTCAATTTCGAAATTAGAGTTGTTGACGAAGCTAGATATATCACGCACGAGAATTACAAGATTACCAAATTCCATTGGTAGACTACGAAGCCTGTCATTTGCCAATGTATTAAACACACCGATTGTAGAAATGCCTAGTACAATGAGCAAATTGCTTCACCTCCAACTACTGAACTTGGAACATGGTCATAGTATAAAAGAGTGGCCGGAGCTCCCTAGAAGTTTGACCACTCTACGGCTAATATCTACTTCATTGCTAACTGTCCCTAATCTCTCAAACCTTACTAATCTAGTTGAATTGTTCCTATCCGATGACTTTGACGATAGGCTGTGCAAATCAAGTGTAATTCCAACTGGTGAATTGAGGTGGATTGGGAGGTTATCCAAACTAAGCAAGCTGCACTTTTGCTTATTGAATGTCCGCGCACCAACTACAGAGTTGGGTTCCCTTTCTCTGCTGAAAGAACTTACTCTATCTGGACTAGACTTCCGAACCCTCAAACAACTTCCCCCAAACTTGATAGTTTTAAAGATTGACCACACTCGAGTGAAACATGTACATCTCAGTGGGCTTCCTCCGTTGGAAAAATCAAGAGAAAACGAGGTGTACGGGCAACTTGATGGTCAATCTCTCGATGTCTTTGACTCGTTGGACGAACCAAGTCTTCATGACATCTTATGTGTCAAGAGCAGGCGTTTTGTGCCAGAGGACCCAGGGTACAACGAGCTACAAGCTCCCGAGTTGATTGAACCTTGGAGGGGAAATTTCCTTGTCCTAAGCTCTCTGAAGATGCTTCGAGAATTCCACATGGGGAGGTGCCGGAAGGTAGAAGTTATCGATTTTGTTTCTCCGTTGGAATCATTGGAAGCATTTACCGTCGAATTCTGCTGTTCATTACGAAGGATAAAAGGTTTGTCAAACTTGAAGAAATTGAAGAGGTTACATATTGAATCCTGCTGCAGGCTGCTGAGCATGGAGGGCATTCACGAATTAGAGTTTTTGCGGCTGTTGAGAGTTCATGGGAATATATACTTTAAAGGGATTTTTATGCATCGAGCTCAAAAATTCCGAATGAGTGCCAGACGGACATGACATCTAATTGCAATCTCAGCGGCAAATGTGATACTTATCACGGCAATTGGGAATCTTTTAGAGAGAAGATTCGGAATGATGAAGAGGAAATTACGGGACGCGTCAACTGAATTCAGATTCTATGAAACCAGCGAATCTGAAACATAAAGAGATCCTTGGTGCGCCTTCTTTCTCTTCTTAGATCATCGCTGTTCTGCTTTATTTGCTTTCCATTTCTGCTTTCTTCTAGTAAACAGAGACAACAGACAGATTCTAAAATGCGCACCAGCGATTAAGAGGGTTCTCTTTTACGTTTTCTTCTTCCTACTCTCTTCCCGCTGCTCAAGCAAATCGCTATCACCCAGTCCTCACTGCTGTTCGCTCGCTCCCCGCGAGCTTCAGTCCATCGTCCGCTGTCTCTCTTTTTTCCCAGGTTCCGTGGCGAGCTTTAAGTTCCATGTCCGCCAGCTTCAAGTCTATCTTCTTCAGCGCTGCTCGGCTGGAGCATCAAGTTTTTTGAGGCTCCGATGGTTGCGTTCATTAACTCCATCGGTGGCAGTAGGCATGGACCTGAACTCAAGCTCCGGATTACCAGCTAATCGCTGAAGAACAGGTACGAGCGGTGTGGCAGTTGGTGTTTAGTTGAATGTGATCGTGTGATTTATCTTTGCGTAGTTAAGCATGAGTTCGAGCTCTAGCTTCATAGGGTAATAGCTTCATAGTTTATTTATGTTGGTATGCTTCTGTGGACTGCTGGATTGACTGGGATCATGTGCCCGCATGTTGCGCATTTGTTAGTTGGGGTATTACAAGAATTATGGGTATTTGGTGAGCTGACTTAAGATTAAAGAGTTACAAAATTTGGGAAACTGAATTTACAGCTTTGTTGGAGAACGGCGATGTAGATTTTTGCAGTCAACCATCTAAGGATCGAGCCATTCCTATGATTGTTATTGCAGAGCGCACAAAACTTTCTGCACATATGATGTTGAGCATCTTATCATGAAGAGTTTGTCTGTTAAGTATATTCTAAGGTTTGAATAATGATCATCTTAATGAATATCCACTATCTCTTTATTACCTGTGAGGGGCTTTAATGATCGAAAATGAAGCAAACAGTGCTTCTCTTCTTGGTTCTCTTCTTGAGCAGTTGTATTTTGTTAGGGAAATCCCTTATGATGTTTTGAAGATGACAAAATAAATCAAAGGCTACTAACATGTTTAATGGTTGAGTAATAGACCATGCAGATAATAGAACATGTAAAGGATATTATCAAAGTCAGAAGACGACTAGAAGACTGAACGTAACATATATCCAGAGTATATTCTGAAGATTTCCAGACTTCTGTGTCAAAGTCCAAGACCGCGACTCAAGACTCAAAGTCTGAAGACTGCCAGACTTTAGTGTCAAAGTCTGTTCTACATCAGAAGTCTGTCAACTCTGACTAATTCCAGCTGAACGTGAATGATGAACCAGAAGACAAACTCTATGCTGAAGCTGAACTAGAAGACAGACTCTATGCTGAAGCTGAACTGGGTACAAACCTTAAAGCTAAATCTGTTCAGAAGCAGATATGTTCAGACCCAGATTGTAAAGTCTACAGACTCATTTTGTAAAGTCTACAGACTCAGACTTTACATCCAGATTCGATGAATCGTAACTCAAGCCCAATCGTACAACGGCTAGTGATCTGGTTTGGATTCCACATCAAGATTGATTTGATTGACTCAATCTATTTGATTGACAATTGGATGTTGAAGACAAGATCTTTCTATACGAAAAGCTTTACTTATGGAAACCAAGATTTCGTTTGTATGGGCGATCGGAATCAATTTGGGATTTTACCTTTGTCACTCAACGGCTACCAAATCTTCTAGATACGAGCTGTCCAATGGGTATATTGGAAGACGATTCTCCGGGATGCTGTCCAACGGTAGTTTGGAAGTGGAGGAGTATTTAAGGAGATCATGGACCGATGAGCAAGTAAGAGACGGAGCGTAGAATTTAAATTCCAAAGTCTGAGCGACTTTCGATCATATACTTGTCTCTTGAGAGCTTAAACGTTTGTAATCTTGAAAGAAATACCAAGAGAGTGACTTAGTGAGATAGTGTGATCTACTAAGTGTTTGCACTCGAAGTTGTAATCTCTTGTTGATTGCATAGTGGAATCCAGCCAAGAAGGCTGTTATCGTGGGGGAGAGTGGACGTAGGCTTGGATTAAGCCGAACCACTATAAATCTTGTGTTTTTATTCTCTTCCCTAACTCCTTTATTTTGTTCATACTAGAACTCTCATATTTTCCATTGGTAATTTGAGGTTTGCTGCATATGGTTGAAGGGACCAGAAGTTTGTGGGTTGGTTGCACAGAATGTGCCTCAAATGACTGCTGTGAACATGCGCACCATTAAGAGACTTAGCTAGTATTAATCAACCTTAAATATCTTCATACGACAAGTGGGGGCTGATGTGAATCAGCATTTCTTTTTATTCCTTTAATGTTGATGCTATTGTTTCGCAATTCCCTGTGCCGCCTGCCGCCGGGGTGGGTGGGCGCGCGTTGTTGTTGTTGTGTAAAAGATGATTACTTTGAGTTATTCACGCTTGTACATCGCCCTCTGCCACTATTTTTGGTGTAAGAATGGAAGAGCTTCGGATATGGCGTCAGTATGCTGCTGCTATTTTGATGCATTATTCAATGGAGCACTTCAGGAGTTAACCGCATCACGAAACATTTTTCTTGTCATTTAAACCTAAATTGGGAAAATACAGAGAATTTATATGTGTATCACTATCAAGAACCCGAATATGTCTGAATAGCTTCTGTTTTTTTCTTTTTTCGTTTTTCTTTGGTTGGTCAAATTTGTCTGAATAGCTAATTTGAAAAGACGCTTTAAGCGGACAACGGCCAGAAGAGGCTTCCATTGCATAACAGTAAAGCATGTAAAAATCCACGAGGATGAGGTAAAGAGAGGGAAAGATGAGACAGGGAAACAAAAGTTCGTCTGATGTTGGCCAGTTTACGTGAGGTATAAACCAACGATGGATATAGCCATCGATCCATCTCGCGATGTCGTTCTCCCGGTGAGCACCCAACCGCCCGCGACAATTGATGGATCTTGGATAGTGGCTGGGCGGCACCGCCGCCGCCACTGGTCCGCCCTTCCCCTCTATCCTCTCTTTCTCACTCTCTTTCTCTGGGTTGCAATTTTGGATTTTTTAAATCTTTAGTTCCACCTAAGAAATTCGTTGGAGAAGCAGTCTGACATTGTGGTGACATAGACGGCCATGTCAACTTATGCTCTAACTCTCTGAAGTATCAACTCAAACAAATAAATACATAGTTCGAGGATATGATTACACTAAAAAAAAATGATGAAATTGTACAATAAAAAAAAAAAATCAAAAATCTCTGGTGGCTTTATCCCAATAGACTCTTATGAGTATATACAACGGAGAAAATTTTAAGCATGTACAATCTCATCTGATGTGAGCCAAATTTTGTTTAGACTAGAGTCCACATAAACAAGGTTTATTATAGCCGTTGATTATGTGCGTTCCACGTATAATTCTCACATGATCGATAGCTATAATTGCTTTGGATCCATAAATCCGGGTTCATGCAAGGTTTCTCCTAAATCGAGGAGTATGATGGAACTTTAAAACTTCACTGGTCACATTTCAATCTTGAAGTCAAGAAATCATCTGCAAATACGTTTACGTATTAATGGCATATTTATTTTGAAAAAATATTGATGATAAAAGAAAATATTTTTTAAAAGTAAAAAATAATTTCTCATTTTCAGGTTAGAAAGTTCATTTTCTTAAGTATACATGTTTTTTCTGACTGTTATGATTTTTCTTAACTAATAATTTTCAACAAATCAAATGCATGAAAGCCCAGGGAACTGACTAACGGGAAATTCTTTTACTTAAACAACCACACCCTAAAGATGCATTTGTTTTACTGGAAACTTTATAATAGAGAAAATATTTACCATAAAAAACAATTTCAAGGAAAATAATTAGTTTTCATTTGTTTTGTAATTTATGGAAAGCGATTTTCCTTCTTATAAGAAAGAAAAGTCATTTTCTCCTAATCTAAGCTTGTATTTTTTAGTCCTGAAAAATGTTTTTCATAAGATCGATTAGTTTTCCGTCATTTAAATATCAGAAAGTTGGAAAACTATTTTTTAATAACAATTTTCCTTCAAATAAATGGATGATACTATTAATTTAATTATAACACACTTATTCAAATGCCTGCTACATCACATAGCATACCAATTTGTCCCCCAACCAGGGTTAGAGAGACTTTCCTCCTATCCTCTAATTAAAGATGGAGGGAAACACGACTCCATTTCTAAATCGATGAAGGTATCCTTGATTTCGCTCAAAGATCGTAGTGTTCTCTTGGGAAAAATATTTATGTTTATAGAAGATAAAAAAAAAAAGGTTAAATTTACATGATTTTCGCTAATATTTTGTCCCTTTTATTTGTTCAAGACCCCAAGATGAAATTTTTTAGTACGTCCCTATCTTTGGGACGTAATTCTCCATTTATTAGATGGAAACAAGTCGCCAAAATGTCCAAGTTGAGTTTAAGAGAATATCAAACACTTAACCCTCTTTGGCCGAAAGGAAACTCCTACACTCCTCAGAAAAATTCGTTTGCCTCTGTAAATATATAAATAGGAGGACTTCACCCACCACCAATGCCCACAAAACCACCGTCACATCCTCCGACGACCGCCAGCAACTCTGGATGAGCAGGCTCGCCAGACCCGACCCAGTAATCCACCAACATCCCTGCTCCATTTCTCTTCACAGAGATGAGCAGCCATTTCATCACTAGAACCAGGGTCGAAGAACTCATCCTCGTCCTCTCCTTCATGGCGGCTTTCTTGCTTCTCCAACTTCCCTTCGAGGAAGTCGATGGAAACCCAGTTCCAAGAGTTGTATTCTCAAAGAGACCCGCGTGCTTCCATGCCTACCTCCTGGCTCTCAACTTTGCGTTCACGGGGGCTGTGATGACCATGTCGTTACGCAAAAAGTGCCCCAAAGCCGCTGCCCTGTGCCGGAGGCTTGCTTGCTTGGCTGCCACAGCGGCTGTTGGAGCTTTGGCTTGGTCTGCAGCAGCAGCGAGCTTAGGACCTGTTAACTTTCCTGTGAGTCAGGTGGCAGAAGCTTCCGGGCTTTGAGTTCACCGGGAATATAGAGGAGAATGAAAGGTGAAAGCTGATGATGTTTGTAGTATTTGCAACGCTAGCCAGTTTTTTCATGATCAGTGACACTATAAATAGTCCAAAGTGCAAAAAGGAAATAAATTCACATGTAAGTTAATTTGCCTAGGCATATACATCTATATACACGCACTAATTACGAAGATTGTGACGACACATGCAACCTTCTCCTTTAATATCCAAAGCTGTAGCAAATTAATGAGGATAGTAACAAGATATCAGAGAATGTAGGAGGGAGGAAATATCTGATATACTACACAAATTGCACCAAAATTAAGCACTAATGTCTGGGTAACAAGATCAATCAGAGCAAGAGTGAAATCACATGGAGTTTCAGATTTGATGATGACATCTACTTCAACCGTATGTGTTAAGAGAAGAAAATGCAACTCGAGCTCGATTTAATATTTACGATCTTGCTTGCACTCAACTAGAAAAGTAATTGAGAAATTCAAACTTGACTGGACAACTCTGCTGGAGTAGCTTGAACTTGAACATGACTTGGAATCAATCGAGTCAAATTCAAGTATTTTTGAAGGTGAGCCCAAGTTACTTATGCGTAGTTCAACTCACTCGCACTCCTAGTTAATCAAATTTTAGAATGAAATATCATTAAATTAGCTTTGAAAAGCTTTAAGAGATGCTCCATGAAAAAATAATTGTCTTAATTTTCACATAGATGATTGATTACTTATGGTTGCAGTGATGTTGTAATGATGTAATCCAATAGTCATTACGTACGGCATAGGCGGGGATGAAACTTCTACATCATATAACTTGACAGTAAAATAATGAAGAAATAGAGATAGAAAACCGATAATGCCTTCTCTCTATCAAAGTAATCATAATCATGCGACAACTGTCTAATGCATTAATGTCAGGGTGATAGCTTGTGGAAGTTTTTGCTCTTTGTATGGTTCTAGGCATGGTTCTGATGGACTTCTTGTACTCTTGTTCACATTGATTTGATTAGGAGATTCTGACACGTATACATCCATCATATCCGCCTCAAATGTATCTGCTTATTGCTGATAAAAGCAAGACAGAAAAAGAAATTTCACCATTTTTGCTCAAGCACGCAAAAAAACCAATCAATCAGCAATGAGTATCGTTATCTATATCCAAAAATAAATAAAGCTTCTTCATTATAAGTGTGATTATACGTATATAGTCCGTCTATGGCTATCGTGTACAAAATACGTGGCAGAAAAGTGTCCCAAAACGTGTCCTCAAAGGGCAGGCGTTTAAACTAAATCAAATGCGTTATCATTCGAAATTCTTATCAACCAGTCAAGACTCAAGACTAGGAAAGTGACACAGCAACAGCCATGTTAAATTTGATGGCAAAAAATAAAAATAAAAATAGTGCAACTCTTTGGAATCAATGCCGTTGTTTTTCATTATTTTTCACCAAAAAGAACGGCTGGTCCAACAGAAGAGGACGGGTGGAAAATTTCTTGAAACTTCTCCAGTGAGTTGCCGCATATACTTGAAACTTCATGGTCTTATTTAGATCAGCCATGAGGTCACTCAATCTCAATTCAGACTCAATTCGCATATAATTAAAAAATTTATTCCTTTTTGTCTTTATATATGTATTGCAAATACAATGTATATAAAGGACTCTAAAAGATAAGATATAAAAGGCAACATAATAACAAGTATTACCAAAATATTTACTAATTCTAAGAGATAAGATACAAAAGATAACAGAATAACAATACTCCCTAAATATTTGCTGAACAAGTCACAGGCATTTTATTTGGACAGGCATACAAAAACTCTTTAGGAGCTCTCTGAGTTCATTTTGGAAATCATGGAGCAATTCAAATGCCGTGTTCTCGGGGAGTGTAATGAGCTTCAAGTGTTCATAGATGATGCTAAAATTATCCATGAAGTAGAGCAAAATAAATCACGAACTGAAACAAACAACAATTCTTGCTTGGATTGAAGGATTACACAAATCAATTGAGACCAAACCAAAACCAAATCCAACAATAGGTCACTTAGAATGAAGTGAAATCTAGTTACAACGACAAGGCAACTATAGATGACATAATCCTCTTGTTGCAACAGAATTTTGCTTAGTTTGAAAAACACCAAATTGATGTTAAGCATTGCTTTCATCAGCACAAGGGGCATCATCAAGAACCTATCAAGAACCTATAGAGAAGAAAATGAAGTCATATCAGACACTCTAAAGAAGCACTTGTGTATTAAGATTTATTTTGAACTAAAATAGCCTCTCTCCCGCCCTCTCTTTAAGCCAACCTCTCATGGTCATAGTCAGGGGCGTCATGGTCAGCATCATGGTCAAGGGTATCCATAATACTTGTATAGAATCTTTGTCTCCGCTCGGCAAATGCATCATAATGGTCAATGTCACAAACCATCCCCTCCTCTTGCAGTGCTCGGTTTGCATCTTGCAATCATAGCTTCGCTCTTCTCTAAAGATCATCGTGTTGTTCCGCCACATACTGTGAATGATGTTCAAATATTTATCACGGCATTCCACCACTCGTCCGCTCGAGTAAACTTTTCTCAGAAGGTCGACTCCTTCCTTCTTCTTCAACTTGCCACCCTCGCACACAAGGAGGAGCCCAACCATATAGGAAGCCCCAATGTGGCCAAATTATGCGGCTCTTTTAAGTAGCTTCTGAGATAGCTAGTATAAGCACCTAGAGGGGAGTGAATAGGTGCACAAATAATTTTTCGAGATACGGAAGTGATTCTAGGCAAACGATAGAAAGGAAGTTCTCTATTGATTAACAAAATGAAGTACGATCAAAGTAAAGTAAAGAGTAAGGAAGAGAAAATTGAACACAAAGTTTATAGTGGTTCGGCTTATTCCAAGCCTACGTCCACTCTTCCGCACTGACAGCCCACCGGCTGGATTTCACTATGAACAAAAGAGAAGTTACAGCACAGCTTTTCCTTGATTCCATAGTGTAGATGTTCTACCACACTTTCTCAAGGTTTCTCACAAATATAGACTCTCTTTTGCGTACAAGATTTTGCTCAAAGGAATTGTCTAAACAACAAGGAGCTTCAAACTTTGGAATTCTTCTATCGTGCACACCTCGAACAACTTAGAACATCTTCCTTATATATTCCTTCATGCCATCATACCCGTTGGCACTTACCAAAGGAATTCCTCCAATCTACCCGTTGGACGGAATCAATTAGGAAGATCATTCGAGCTATTAAAGGAACGTGTCGATAGCCCATCAATCTTGTTCGCCCATACAATCAGGATCTCGGTTTCCATAAGTAGAACCTTCCAAGAATATTTAGCCAATCATCGGATCCTTAATCTTCGAATCAATCTCGATCAATCAAAGGATTTCGTTATGTCTTTTCCAGCCAAGAGATCTTCTCCAGTCGATAAGGTCATATCCTTAATGAAACATCCAGTTCTGGATAACCTTTCTTCAACGAATTAGAAACTGTCAATGAGGATAGACTTTGAGTCTTGAGTCTGGCTGTCCGGAGGTCTTCGACTTTAAATAGCGAGTCCGCAAACCTTCGACTAGACTCGATGGAAACGTTTTGTCAGCTTCAAAACACTTCAAGAAGATTTCTCCAACAATCTCCCCCTTTTTAATGGTGACAAAACTTTCCCCGCAGATTTGGACAACTTTGACCCGCAAAACATTTCTCAAACACATATGCATATCTTATAGAGATAAATGGCTAAATAAATAACACTAGAATCTGCAACCACAGAAAATAGGTTAGTCTAGTATCCAATATAGCCATCCATAAGATATCAATACTAGTTAACATAAGCAGTCAAGTCCAAGTCAAGTTCAGTTCTCATCCAGACACAAAAATAAAGTCAAACAGAGTTAAACATCAAAACAATCCAATCCAAACGATTAAAAGTCAAAGTTTCAAATCTTGCATCTCTCCCCCTTTTTGTCAGCATTAAAAAGGTTGAGATGAAAATGGAGTAAAGTCAAGATTGCTTGGGAACGCGAACAAGCTGGAAATCTCCCATAGACTGAACGATGCCTTCCAGCCTTTTCAAGTCTTCCTTCAGTTGTGCAATCTCCTCACCCTTGGCATTGGCCTGAATCTGAACAGAGAGGGCTTGGATTTGATCATTCAATGAACCCGAAGAAGCTTGACATGCGTTCTGCAAGTTTTGAACCTCGCATCCCATAGCATAAATTTGACCTCGCATCTCCAAGAGAATATCCATAATTCTGCAAAAATCTGCTGCATTATCAGTCTGAGTACTTGCTTCGGCACGATCTGATGGAGTAAATATAGACGATGGTAGATCAGCATAATCACGCAGATTTGGCGATGAAACATCATGACCTTTCTCAGGAAATCGAGAGGCATATATGTCCTCTGGATCTACTGGAGAGCGACTGACTCCCTCACTTGTAGCAGGATATGAGGACTTTCCTATTTTCTCTTGATCCCCCCCTGTTTTCATGCCTTCAGGTGGAGAAGAGTGTCCCTCAGGTTCTCCTTCTTCTTGATCTCTTTCCCCTTCTTCTTCTTTCTCAACTCTTTCCTTCTCAGCATCTCTTTCTTCTTCTCCCTTCTCCTCTGCTTCTTTCATCCTTTGTTATGATTCTTTCTCAGGAACAGAATGACTCAGATTCTTCAAAGCCATTACAGAAATGGTGATGTTTTCCTCATCATCTTCATCTTCAACGATGAGAGATCTTCTTTTCTTGGATGGAGCAACCAATGGCTCATTCCCTTTCCTTTTTGACGAAGAAGAGGTTTGATGAGTTTTGACTAGAGTCTTCTCCTTAAATTTCTCTAATGCCTTGCTTAGTTCCTTTAGATGCATCTTGGTCACCATTTTCCGTCCTACCACCTAATGATCGCACAATCAAGCACAAAGAATTTGCGGAGGCTGAATATTCAGATGTCTGAATAACTTTGTCACAAGACTTGGATAAGGAAGTTGACCTCTGTCTTTCATCACCGCTCTATACATGTGGAACATAACAGTGTGAGGAAGAGAAAACATTTTTCCAGTGATGATGGCATACATCAGCTTTGCCTCTGAACTTGAAACATCAGTCTTGGAAGTTGATTTCGGCCTGAGGCAATTGATCATAATTTTGTGAAGCAAAATGTTGAACGCACTCATCCTTAAGTAGAAAATCTTTTCCTCTGTTCTCTTGTCCTTAAACAAGTTCCAATGTAGCATGAGCAATAGAAACTTTGATCGGTTGATATCTTCCTCTCTCAACTCCTAAAACATCAGCCAGCATATCCATATCCACAACAAAGTCTTGATCTTTGACGCTGAAAGAGAATTGATTTGCATCCAATAAACTAAGATTTGAATAGAAATATGCAGTTAGTTCAAAGATAGGCCCTCGTAGTGTCGGAGCAGAACTTTTCAAGTTGAAGATAACCGAACTTTTCCTTCAAGTTCACATTCACAAAGCATCCAGAAAATCAAAATCCACACTCCTAAGGTTTATCACCCCACGCTTCAGCAATTTTGAGTATAGATCCTTTTGTTCCTTCGATCTGAACAACTCTCCCATTTTTCCTCGCTTTTCAACCGCAACACCCATTCTCGGTTGAAATTGGATGTACAATTTGTCATCATCATTCCCATCTACAGGATTAACTCCCCAATCACGAGGATCACTTGGGATATTCGCAGGGGTTTCTTCTGCCACCCCTTTACGAGCAATTCCCAAACTATCCATTTTTCGCAAAAAGATATATTCATTTCCATACCCTTTGTCTTTAAGAAAATCATCAACATAGTTCAATGGAGTATGAGTCCCTTTTAAAGCATGATACAGCTTATAAATAAAAGCGGGCTTTTGAACTCTTACAAGATCTGCATCCTCAATGATTTCTTCCTCTTGTTGATGATCAACGCCTTGAGGACTAGATGGAGGAGAATGACGCTGTTGAGAATGTTGTGGGCTCTGCTGTTGATTTGGAGACACTTCTTCTTCGGTGAGATCGAAGTGCGTAGGCCCCTCACTCATCCGTCGTGGTCCCCTGCTTGCGATTCTCGAAGACTTTCTTGAAGACGACATCTTTCTCAGTTTTTGGAAGATTCCTTGCTTGACTTTCCCAAGAAAGATGACAACTTTTTCGAAGATTAAACAAGGGAAGAAAACAGGAATGGAAGATCGATGCTTTCTAGGGTTTTTTGAGAGTAAAGCGAAGAAGAATCAACAGTGCATAATCGGTTAAAAAGAGAGGTATACGAATAAAAAAGATGCCTTTTCAAAATAACTACCTTTTTCCACGAAAATAGTCATTTAAAAAAATAACTCCTTTTCCAAAAAGGAAACGTCACAATAGTCATGTCAATTAAATATAGCAATAATCAAACATAGTTGACGATCGTACCTTTTCAAGATGAGATTCGAGAGAGAGAATAACTTACTGTCAAGGTCTTGTATGTCTGAGTCTGAGAATCTCTAGACTTTGATTTCCTCATGCCTTAAAATGTTGAGTCTGGAACTGATGGTTTCAAATTGATTTTTCTCCAAAGGCTTTGTGAATATATCCGCTAGTTGGTTCTTTGAATCAACAAATTGAATTGATACTTCTCCATTTTGAACATGGTCTCTAATGAAGTGATGTCGAATCTCTATATGCTTTGCTCTTGAGTGAAGAATTGGATTTTTGGTGAGATTGATAGCGCTGGTGTTGTCGCAATTAATCTCTGTGCATGAATCTTCAATTCCAAAGTCTCTTAGCTGTTGTTTTATCCACAGAATTTGTGAACAACAACTTCCGAGAGCTATATACTATGCTTCTACTGTAGAGAGAGCTACTGTACTTTGTTTTCTTGAAAACCAAGACACTGTCCTGCCTCCAAGTAGTTGACAGGTACCCGAGGTGCTCTTTCTATCGACTCGCATCGGCAAGGTCTGCGTCTGAGTATCCGAGAAGAGTAAAGTCTCCCCTTTTTGGATACTAGAGATCAAAGCTTGAAGTTGATGAAATATATTTGATAATACGTTTTGCAGCATTTAAATGAGATTCTTTAGGGTTTGCTTGAAATCTGGCACAAATGCAAACACTAAACAAAATGTCAGGTCTAGAAGCAGTAAGATAAAGAAGTGAACCGATGATATAACTATATAACTTTTGGTCGACTTTCTTTCCTCCTTCATCTTTGTCTATCTTCAAGGAACTTGACATTGTTATATCAGCCTTTTTGCAATTGTCCAATCTAAATTATTTGACAAGATCATTTGCATACTTTTCTTGATGAATGAAAGTTCCTTCCTTCAGTTGTTTTATTTGAAGCCCGAGAAAGAAGGTTAACTCACCCATCATGCTCATTTCAAATTCATCCTGCATGGTCTTAGAGAATTTCTTGCACAGACTTTCATTAGAGAATCCAAAGATAATATCATCGACATATATTTGAACAAGCAGAAAACTTTTGCTTTCTCTTTTAATAAAAAGGGTAGTATCTACTTTACCTTTAACAAAACCATTTTGAATTAAAAACTTACTCAGTCTGTCGTACCAAGCTCGAGGTGCTTGTTTTAAGCCATATAAGGCCTTTTTGAGTCTCGAATGCCGAGCATGGTTTTCTTGGGTCTTCAATCCCCTGTGGTTGTTCCACATAAACTTCATCATGGATGAATCCATTTAGAAAGGCATTTTTGACATCCATTTGGAATAACCTGAAATTCTTATGATAAGCAAATGCAAGTAATAAACGAATTGCTTCTAACCTTGCTACGGGTGCGTAAGTCTCGTCATAGTCGATCCCTTCTTCTTGCGTGTATCCCTTGGCCACGAGTCTAGCCTTGTTTCTTATGACTTTTCCTTTCTCGTCCATCTTGTTCCTGAAAACCTATTTACCTCCAATAATTGATTTACCTTTTGGTTTAGGAGTCAACTCCTAGACATCATTAATTCTGAATTGTCTAAGTTCTTCTTGCATAGCTTCAATCCAGCTTTCATCGGATAAAGCTTCATCTATGCTTTTGGGTTCTATTTCAGAAATAAGAGCCACAGCACTAGACTCTTCGCGCCTTTTGGATCTTGTGCGAATTCCTTCATTGATATCGCCAATAATAAGATCTTTGGGATGACTGGACTTATGTTTCCAGTTGCTGGTTAATTTGTCAGATTGATGATCACTTCCTTCACTTGAATCTTCAACAGTCACTTGTTGCTGGTCCTTTAAAGTCTGAGCTGCTTCTTGAGATTTAGACTTTGTAGAGTCTGGAGCAAGTTCAGTTTCTTCAAGATGAGTCTGAATAGATTCATTTTGTATAGAATCTTGGAATTTGACATTCATTGATTCTTCCACAGATTGAGTCTTCTTGTTGTAGACTCTGTACGCTTTGCTTGTGGTTGAATATCCAAGGAAGATGCCTTCATCTGACTTTTCTTCAAACTTACCAACTCGATCATTTGCATTTTTCAGTATGAAACATTTACATCCGAATACATGAAAATATGAAACAATAGGCTTCTTTTCTTTGAATAGTTCATAGGGGGTCTTTTCTAGAATAGGTCTTAGAAAAACTCTATTGATAATATAACATGATCTTGAAACTGCTTCAGCCCAAAATCGTAAAGAGATATTGCTTTCAATTAAAAGAGTTCTAGCCATTTCTTGAAGAGATATATTCTTCCTTTCCACAACTCCGTTATGCTCATGAGTATATGGTGAAGAGAACAAATGCTGAATGTAAAATCTTGATTTTCAAATTCACCTCCATGATCTGTTTTTATACTTGAAATAACATACCCCTTTTCATTTTGAATCTTCTTAGCAAATTTTTCAAAGTAAGATAAATTTTCAGACTTACTTGCCAAGAAATATACCCAAGTAAATCGTGAGTAGTCATCCACAATTACTAGGCAATATTTCTTACCTCCAATACTCTGTGTTCTTGTTGGTCCAAAGAGATCCATACGCAAAAGCTGCAGTACACGGTTAGTGGAAACTTGATTTATTGGTTTAAAGGAATTTCTTACCTATTTCCCCAATATACATGGTGTACATAGATCGGACTTTTGGTATGATAAATTGGGTAGACCACGAACAAGCTTCTTTGCTGAGATTTTGGCTATCTGCTTCATGTTGATATGCCCAAGCTTTTTGTGCCATAAGCTCGCTTCATCTTGGATTGAGATTAGACATTGTGATTCATCTGGTTTCACGTCCAAGAGATATATATTTACATGTCTTCGACCCATGAATGACTGAGTAGAGTCTTTACTGGTTCCTGAACAAATACCCTCTTGAAAGTTGATTCTGAAACCGGCATCACACAGCTGACTGACACTGAGCAGATTGTAGTTAAGCCGTTCAACTAAAGAAACATTGCTTATTGTGAGGTTCCCAATCTTTACAGTTCCAAATCCCACAATTTTTCCTTTGCTGTTTACTCCAAATGAGACTTTTCCGCCATTCACTTGAACAAGCTTTATGAAGCAATTGGAATCTCCTGTCATATGTCTTGAGCATCCACTATTCAGATACCATTTTACCTTTTTCTTGATAGTGACCTGTATTTAAAAAGAGACTCAAACTTTCTTTGGTACCCATATTTTCTTGGGTCCTTTTGAGTTAGTATGATATGCAGTTTTTGCCCAAACTTTATTGACAGGTTTCCAAACCATATGACATTCTTTTTCAAAATGGACTGCACTATTGCACTTCGAACATCTGAGAGCATTGCGACCTACTGGTTTTACAAAGGTCCTTTTAAAATGATTTTTGTAAGCATCTCTTGTGGGTCTTTATTTGATTCTTTCTTTACTTTAGGAAAATCAATTAAATGAATGGTTTCAGCAGTCATTTCCAAACCAGATTTATTGAAATAAGGTCTTTGAACATAAAGTATTTTTTCTAGTTTTTCAGATCCTAGAGAAAATCTTTTGGAAATATTTGAGATATCATTTTTCAAGAATGCATTTTCTTTTAAAAGATTATCTTCACTTTCTTTGAGAGAAGAAACATTTTGGTCTAAGCTTTTCACTTTTTCTTCCAAAACATTTTCTTGTTGTTTTAGAGCAGAATTTTCTTTTTTGAGTTCGAAATTCTTTTAAGAGAAGTCTTAAGACTAAAACACAATTCATCAATGTATTTTGAAAATTTAATAGGGATTTTGAAGTTACTTACCTTGAATTCACTTTTCGAATCTGAATCTGTCTCGGAGTTTGATTCTGAATCCGATTGTGCCATCGACATATGTTGGCATAATCATCATCACTATCTTCGCACTCTGTATTACTCCAAGTTTCTGCTTTGAGAGCCTTTCGATACTTTTCAGTTTTTCCTTTCTTCTTCCTCATAAGAGGATAGTTGGGTCTGATGTGTCCCTTTTTCTTACATTCAAAGCAGACTACATCTTTGTTTGATTCATCATCTTCAGCAGACTTGGCCTGTTGCTTTTGAAAACTTTGTTTCTTTGAATTGAATATTCTTCCTTTTCTGTTTAGCTTTCTCAATCTTCTTATCATGAGAGCAAGCTCCTCATCATCCATATCGTCTTTAGAATCTGTTACATCAGAATCATCATTAGATTTTAATGCAATGGATTTCTTACCTTTAGGATATTCGTCTTCATTGATTCGTTCCACTTCATAAGACTAAAGAGTCCCAACCAACTCATCAACAGACAGTGGCATGATTCTTTGGGTCTCTCTGATTGAGGTCTTTATGTGATTCCAATCCTTGGAGAGTCCACGCTGTAGCTTGTTTACTTTCATGGGATCAAAAATTGGTTGACCTTGATTTTCAAGACCATTCACGATTTCTGTAAAATGACTAAACATGTCAATTATAGATTCTCCCGATTTCATTAAAAAGGCTTCGTATTGACCGAGAAGAATGTTGATTCTAGTCTCTTTCACTCAATCGGTTCCTTCATAGGTAATGTGTAATCTATCCAGACTTCTTTGGCTGTATCACAAGAAGATATTTGTTATATTCAGTAGGTGATAAAGCACAATATAAAGAATAAATTGCTTTTGCATCAAGAGCTTGTCTCTTGATTATCTCTTCCTGAGTCATTTCGCTAGACCCAACAGTATCTTTTCCTCTTTCTGAGACAGGTGCAGCTTTAGGAATGATTCCTTTTTTCTACAACGTCCCATTCCAGAGGATCCTTTGATCTTAGGAACGCCTTCATCTTGTTTTTCCATATGTTGTAGTCCTTTCCATCAAAGTAAGGCGGTCTGGTATTGCTTTGCCCTTCTACCAGCCCTGGAGCCAACATACTAGCCATGGATCTTTAACTCTGAATTAAAACACTTCAAACAAAGTGAGTACACGAGCTCTGATACCAATTGAGATAGCTAGTATAAGCACCTAGAGGGGGGTGAATAGGTGCACAAATAATTTTTCGAGATACGGAAGCGATTCTAGGCAAACGATAGAAATGAAGTTCTCTATTGATTAACAAAATGAAGTACGATCAAAGTAAAGTAAAGAGTAAGGAAGAGAAAATTGAACACAAAGTTTATAGTGGTTCGGCTTATTCCAAGCCTACGTCCACTCTTCCGCACTGACAGCCCACCGGCTGGATTTCACTATGAACAAAAGAGAAGTTACAGCACAGCTTTTCTTTGATTCCACAGTGTAGATGTTCTACCACACTTTCTCAAGGTTTCTCACAAATATAGACTCTTTTTTACGTACAAGATTTTGCTCAAAGGAATTGTCTAAACAACAAGGAGCTTCAGACTTTGGAATTCTTCTATCGCGCACACCTCAAACAACTTAGAATATCTTCCTTATATACTCCTTCATGCCATTATACCCGTTGGCACTTACCAAAGGAATTCCTCCAATCTACCCGTTGGACGGAATCAATTAGGAAGATCATTTGATCTATTAAAGGAACATGTTGATAGCCCATCAATCATGTTCGCCCATACAATCAGGATCTCGGTTTCCATAAGTAGAACCTTCCAAGAATATTTAGCCAATCATCGGATCCTTAATCTTCAAATCAATCTCGATCAATCAAAGGATTTCGTTATGTCTTTTCTAGCCAAGAGATCTTCTCCAGTTGATAAGGTCATATCCTTAATGAAACATTCAGTTCTGGATAACCTTTCTTCAACGGATTAGAGATTGTCAATGAGGATAGACTTTGAGTCTTGAGTCTGGCTGTCCGGAGGTCTTCAGACTTTAAATAGCAAAGTCTGCAAACCTTCATACTAGACTGATGGAAACGTTTTGTTAGCTTCAAAACACTTCAAGAAGATTTCTCCAACAGCTTCATTCCTGACCCCACATTCATGAGACTTACATATTGATACTACAACATACACAAATTGTTAATGTTCAATTTCTAACTTTGAAAGAAATTATATTGAAAATATTAGAGGTATAAATCATATAATTAAACACAACACGTACCAATCCTTGTCTATACAAAGCTTCCAAATTATCGCATTTGGTACACCTTTGAATAAAGGCATTCACCTCTTCCCGGTGCCACCACAATAGATTTGGAATTTTGTCTAGTGATATTTGTCGATATATGCAGTCCTCTTTAGCTAGAGAGAAGAAAAAAAAAAAGAGGTTGGTTCGTGTTTTTAAATGCAAGCGGCGGCAGCACTTTAAGACGGCTGCAGTGGATAGGATAGGTGGATAGGGGAAGATCATGTATAGAAAAAAAAATTTATCTTCAACAACGCAATGATTACAAATGGGTGTTGATTACAAAACTCTTTTTGGCTCTGCTTTTTTTTTAATAATTTGTATTTTATTTTATTATTAGAAGACATGGCCGAAGATGGTCATATAGTCGTGCATGTGTGCCTAATGAGGTGCTCCTTCAAAAAAAAAAAAAAAGACTCATGCTGGTGGAAATTCCTTATGCTATTGCACGTTGATGAGACGGGTGAAATGTTATCATGCGGCGATCATGTGGCGGTTGTGTGACAATCGTGCAGCGGTTGTGCGACGATCGTGCGGTGGCTATAACTATAGAAAGATGTGCTTTAACACTATAACTATAACTATGTTACATATATATATATATATGTATGTATATATATATGTATGTATGTATGTTTGTGTACATTTTATCTTGCCTATGAATTTTATTTTTCCGCATCCAATTGAAGATTATGTTGTCAGCGGTATCTGCAATACTTGTATAGAATCTTTGTCTCCGCTTGACAAATGCATTGTTCATGTTCAGTGTAATCGTAATGGTCGATGTCACACACCCATCCCCTATTCTTGCAGTGCTCAGTTTGCATCTTGCAAACATAGCTTCGCTCTTCTCTAAAGATTATCGTGTTGTTTCACCACATACTGCGAACGGTGTTTAAATACTTATTACGGCATTCCACCACTCGTCCGCTCGAGTAGACTTTTCTTAACAAGCCGACTCCTTCTTTTTTCTTCAACTCACCACCCTCACACACAAGGAGGAGCCCAACCATATAGGAAGCCCCAAGGTGGCCAAATTGTGCAGCTCTCTTAAGTAACTTCATTCTTGACTCCACATTCATGAGACTTACATATTCATACTACAACATACACAAATTGTTAATGTTCAATTTTTAACTTTGAAGGAAATTATATTGAAAATATTAGAGGTATAAATCATATAATTAAACACAACACGCACCAGTCCTTGTCTATACAAAGCTTCCAAATTATTGCATTTGATGCACCTCTGAATAAAGGCATTCACCTCTTCCTGGTGCCACCACAATAGATTTGGAATTTTGTCTAGTGATATTTGTCAATATATGCAGTCCTCTTCAACTAGAGAGAAGAGAAAATAGAAGAGATTGGTTCGTGTTTTTAAATGCAAGCAGCGGCAGGACTTTAAGATTGTTACAATGGATAGGATAGGTGGATAGGGGAAGATCATGTACAGAAAAAAAAATTGTCTTCAGCAACGCAATGATTACAAATGGGTGTTGATTACAAAACTCTTTTTGGCTCTGCTTTTTTTTAATAATTTGTATTTTATTTTATTATTAGAAGACATGACTGAAGATGGTCGTATGGTCGTGCACATGTGCCTAATGAGGTGCTCCTTCAAAGAAAAATGACTCATACTGGTGGAAATTCCTTAAGCTTTTGCACGTTGACGAGATGGGGGTGAAATGTTATTGTGCGGCGATCATGCGGCGGTCATCCGACAATCGTGCGGTGATTGTGCAATGATCGTGCGACGATCGTGCGGTGGCTATAACTATAGAAAGATGTGCTTTAACACTATAACTATAACTATGTTATATATATGTTGTGTACATTTTATCTTGCCCATGAATTTTAGTTTTTCTGCGTCCAATTTAAGATCATGTCGTCAGGGGTATCTACAATACTTGTATAGAATCTTTGTCTCCGCTCGGCAAATGCATTGTTTGCATTCAGTGTCATCGTAATGGTCGATGTCACACACCCATCCCTTCCTCTTGCAGTGTTCGGTTTGCATCTTGCAATCATAGCTTTGCTCTTCTCTAAAGATCATCGTGTTGTTCCACCACATACTGCAAATGGTGTTTAAATACTTATCATGGCATTCCACCACTTGTCCGTTTGAGTAGACTTTTCTCAGCAAGCCGACTCCTTCCTTCTTCTTCAACTCGCCACCCTCGCACACAAGGAGGAGCCCAACCATATAGGAAGCCCCAAGGTGGCCAAATTGTGCAGCTCTTTTAAGTAGCTTCATTCTTGACTCCACATTCATGAGACTTACATATTCAAACTACAATATACATAAATTGTTAATGTTCAATTTCTAACTTTGAAGGAAATTATATTGAAAATATTAGAGGTATAAATCATATAATTAAACACAACACGTACCAGTCCTTGTCTATACAAAGCTTCCAAATAACCATGCCCGCTGAATAGAATCAACTGAAATCTTTCTTACATAATAAAAAAAAAATCAATCTGATTATGATATAAAAAAAGTATGCAGAAATACATGCCTCTTCCAGAGTCTTCTTGCGGCTGCCTAACAATCCCTTTAGAGACTCTTGGTCACTACTCTGCAAACTCATGCAGATGAGCAAGATATTAATCCTGGACAGCTAATATAAATCGCCATCTAATTTCGGATTAGGATCGAATCAACTTTTTCCGAGTCTATGTTAACGATTAGATGTATCCCGGACTGTTTTTGGGTGGATGTAATCCGAGTTCGTTGATGCTCAATTTTATTTTCCCGCCACTGCTTAGCTTTCAATTCGCCTCTGACCATCAAATGAAATGTGAATAACCTGTCCTCCTCTCTTTGAAACAAGGGGTCTTCTGGTTTTGTCGGTGCTTGAACATTAGTTCGATTGGTTGTGATACAAACAAGAAGTCTTTTTTGGTTAAAAAAAATGGTATGGCCTGAATCGATATGACAGAAAAGGTAAAATTGTGATGAAAGATGATAGAGGAAAAAATAAACATGAATGGGTTGGACACTCTGGTTGCATGTGCACGGCATTCAATAACATTCATTACTCCTCGCTGACCCACTTGAATGCCGCGAGACATTGGGTCGAACTCTTCTTTGGTGTCAAGGTGCACTTTGCTAGGACTAACCATAGCATGGTTATGCTCCTTCACAAATTTTGTCAAGACCCATTTGAATTGACCTTTCAACTCGATTCTAATCATAGCATTGCAACTATCCACCGATTTTCTTTTCAAGCCATTGCGATGCGAAGATTCTTATTTATACAAATGGTACTTCGAACTTATCGCATTTGATGCACCTCTGAATAAAGGCATTCACCTCTTCCTGGTGCCACCATAATAGATTTGGGATTTTGTCTAGTGATATTTGTCGATATATGCAGTCCTCTTCAGCTAAAGAGAAGAGAAAAGAGGAGAGATTGGTTCGTGTTTTTTAATGCAAGTAGCAGCATGACTTTAAGAATGTTGTAGTGGATGGGATAGGTGGATATGGGAAGATCATGTACAAAAAAAAAAAAAAAATTGTCTTCATCAACGCAATGATTACAAATGGGTGTTGATTACAAAACTCTTTTTGGCTTTGCTTTTTTTAATAATTTGTATTTTATTTTATTATTAGAAGACATGGCCGAAGATGGTTGTATGGTCGTGCATGTGCGCCTAATGAGGTGCTCCTTGATGACTCATGCTGGTGGAAATTCTTTAAGCTATTGCACGTTGACGAGATGGGGGTGAAACGTTATCGTGCGGCGATTGTGCGACAGCCGTGCAACGATCGTGCAGCGGTCGTGCGACGATCGTGTGACGATCTTGCGGTGGCTATAACTATAGAAAGATGTGCTTTAACACTATAACTATAACTATGTTATGTTAATATATATATATGTTTATGTATGTATGTATATGTTTGTGTACATTTTATCTTGCCCATGAATTTTAGTTTTTCTGCATCCAATTTAAGATCATGTCGTCATGGGTATCTGCAATACTTGTATAAAATCTTTGTTTCCACTCGGCAAATGCATTATTCACATTCAGTGTCATCGTAATGGTCGATGTCACACACCCATCCCCTCCTCTTGCAGTGCTCGGTTTGCATCTCGCAATCATAGCTTCGCTCTTCTCTAAAGATCATCGTGTTGTTCCACCACATACTGCGAATGGTGTTTAAATACTTATCACGGCATTCCACCACTCGTCCGCTCGAGTAGACTTTTCTCAGCAAGCCGATTCCTTCCTTCTTCTTCAACTCGCCACCCTCACACACAAGGAGGAGCCCAACAGTATAGGAAGCCCCAAGGTGGCCAAATTGTGCGGCTCTCTTAAGTAGCTTCATTCTTGACTCCACATTCATGAGACTTACATATTCATACTACAACATACACAAATTGTTAATGTTCAATTTCTAACTTTGAAGGAAATTATATTGAAAATATTAGAGGTATAAATCATATAATTAAACACAACACGTACCAGTCCTTGTCTATACAAAGCTTCCAAATTATCGCATTTGATGCACCTCTGAATAAAGGCATTCACCTCTTCCTGGTGCCACCACAATAGATTTGGAATTTTGTCTGGTGATATTTGTAGATATATGCAGTCCTCTTCAGCTAAAGAGAAGAGAAAAGAGAAGAGGTTGGTTTATGTTTTTAAATGCAAACAATGGCAGGACTTTAAGACTGTTGCAGTGGATAGGATAGGTGGATATGGGAAGATCATGTACAGAAAAAAAAAAAAATTTGTCTTCAGCAACGCAATGATTACAAATGGGTGTTGATTACAAAACTCTTTTTGGCTCTGCTTTTTTTTTTTATTTATTTAATAATTTGTATTTTATTTTATTATTAGAAGACATGGCCGAAGATGGTCGTATGGTCATGCATGTGCGCCTAATGAGGTGCTCCTTCAAAAAAAAAAATGACTCATGCTGGTGGAAATTCCTTAATCTATTGCACGTTGACGTGATGGGGTGAAACGTTATCGTGCGGCGATCGTGCGGCGGTCATGCGACAATCGTACAACGATCATGTGGTGGCTATAACTATAAAAAGATGTTCTTTAACACTATAACTTATATATATACTTTTTATCTTGCCCATGAATTTTAGTTTTTCGCGTCTAATTTAAGATCATGTCGTTTCCGAGTGAAATAAATACACAACAGTCGAAATCATGAAGTCAAGACCAAAAATTGGGGTGGGCGTCTTTCAAAATGAAATACTCCTCTAATACCTGTCCTCCACCTTCTTTCTTTTTTTCTTTTTTTTTTCTTTTGAAATCTATTATTGAAAAGATAATATATGAAAGATAGAGGCAAGAAAAAAAAAAAAAAGCCAACGTCTGAAAAATATGTAGGAACCACCTTTAGAGAACTTTAAAATTTACAATGTGGAGGTTAATAGAAAGACAATCAAAACATGAAAGTCATCCATTTGTGTAAAATTGAAAAAGGAAAAGAAAAAGAACCTATCTTTTACGTAAAAACAACTCGTTTTAACTACAAAATCGTGTACAAATAAATTTAGAGAAAAGTAAAAGTAATATCCATTACCTAAGAATATTTAAGGATAAGTTCACGAGCAGAATCCAAAAACTTGTGACAAAGATGCTACTTAGGTGCAATTGAATCTAAATTTTAAATTTATTTCTTTCTTCTAGTTGCATTTTTTTTTTATTGTTTTCCTTTTTGAATCTTATTTAATTCAGCTTACAAAAAAAAAAAAAACGCTAATATTTTATTTTAAAAAATAAAATTGAAAAGAGAGAGAGAGAAGAGAGAAGCGCACCACTGCCGCCGCCAATACCACCCATCGCCGGAGGAGCCGATGGAGGTCGCCGGCCTAGGGCGAGGGTGGCCAACCCTCGCTAGCTCTAAGCAAGGGTAGGCAACCCTTGTCAACTTGGGCGAGGGCACCCATATTGGGCGACGCCGGTGGTCAACTAGAGCCGGTGAGCCTCACTAGTCCTGGGTGAGCACCGGCATCACCCAATCTGGGTGCCCGAGCGCAAGCCCAAGCCTAGCGAGGGTCACTGGCCCTCGCTTGGGGCCGGTGAGGCCTCGCTCGGGACTGGCGAGGGCCGGCCAGCCTTGCCTAGGGTGGCCCCTCCAATGGCGACAGCGGCGGCGCGGCGCCCTACCTCCCCATCTCTTCTCTCTCTCTTTTTTTCAGTTTTTTTTTTTTTTTAAATAAAATTTTAGCTTTTTCAGTTTTTTAATCTCATTTGAATAAGATATTAAAAAGAAAACAATAAAAAAAGTCAAGGAGAGAGAAATTAATTTAAAATTGCCACATCATTAAATAAATTAATAAATTGAAATTTTAGGACTTTTAGGAATGTTATGGACTTTTCTCATATTTATAATAGAAAATTTCGGGAGTTTAAAGCAATACAGGAAATGAAGAATAAATGTAAAATATGCCTTGCCTAAGAATGGATTTTTAAGAGAAAAGGAATAGACAGTTACTGATGCAAAGATTTTTTTTTTTTTTTTTTTTTAAACCCAGCTGTGATGGTGACTTCTTGGTGCTTGTTATTCCTATTCACTATCAGGCTATTTTCCAAGAATCCATTCACATGAACTTGGGTGTTTTAGCTACTTCGGTTAATTTTGGCATTTCACGTTTTCACTTGGCATAAAATTTCAATTCATTGCAAATAAATCACCTAAAACACTAATCAGAATACAAAGAAATGATTTTGTATTTCAATTCTTAGGAAAAAAAAATTATTTCCTTGACTATTGATGTTTCATGGAGTTGTGCTTTATTGTTTGTATTTATTTATAATCTTGTATCATAAAAGCACGATGGCAAAATAGTGCTTGATCAGGTTTTAAGAAGCTATAAATCACTTTTTAATATATTTATTGAAATTTGATTAATATAAATATTGATTTATTAAAAAATATTTAATAATTTATTAGTTTATTAAACATTTGTCATTTAAGTTGGCTTTTTATTATTAATTTATGTAAATATATTATTAAAATCACAGTATGACCATCTCTAAATATTAATTATCAATTCTGACTAATAATCTGTTTTGATCCAATTTATATACAATATAAATTTAGTGATGAATACTTGATCCGACCCATATCAACTCCATACTTCACTTAGTCAACATTACTAAAACACATAAAATTTAAACAAAAGGAACTTTAATGTGCATATAGCATGTAAACGATATTTTTAATAGTTTTATAAGGTTTTAAATAACATTTTCAACTAGTTTGTGAAACCTTTTCTTTGTTGTAAATTTTTTGAGTTCCGCAATAAAGAATAAATACCAATAAGTAAAATCATTAGGGGTGAGCATATTGAACAAACCAAATCGAGAATTGTCGAGGGGTGTTGGTCTAATCTTGGTTCATCTTTTTTCGGTTTGGTTCCCGATTCCAAGAGGAAACCGGACCGGACTAGACCAACATTTTTTTTTTATAAAAAAATATTTTCTATGTTCTTAAAAAATGTAATAAACTCTAAAATAGTAACAACTCTAGTATTTTTTTCAAATTTTTTGAATTTGTTTTGCTAATTGGCTGATTCCATTGGCCTAGACCGGTTAGTTCGGCCGATTCTCGATCCCAAAAAATGGGAACCAGTCCTCCCGATCGGGTTCTCGGTTACTAGGTGTGATTGAATCGGGAATCAATCACCCCTAAAAATCATATACTAATTTTTACAATTTTCAAAACTTGAAAGATTATGAATCTTTTATTGTTTTTCAATTTGAAAAAAGAAAATACCGTAAATAAGAGATAAAAGTAAAAAAGAAGTTGCCCGAAAACTCCATTTCATCAAGGTTAAAATGAGAGGAAGCCATTCTCGTCGTCTCTTTTCTCGTCGGGGCTAATCGCACTCACTCTCCCATCCCACCATTCACTTTTTCCCCAAACATACAAAACTCCAGCCCACACGCCTACTCTTTTAGATCGTCTCCTACTTGACATGCACATTGATCTCTACTTCATCAATTATAAAATATCCTTTGCAGTTGGGAATCCTGAATGCACAGTCACTCTCCCAACCCACTATTCTTTTTTTAAGATTTACTGATTAATAATTATTTATAATAAACAATAAGATATAATAGGATAAGAATATATCTCATATTATTGCTATGATTCACCCAACATTGGATAAAATATAGCAAAATTTATGAATTTCAAATCTTATCCTATTCATAATTTGATCTTAGTGTTGAGGATGATGAACAACAAGATTCTCTCTCCCATCATTATTACGAATGAATTCACAAGAAAGAACATTTCGACTTTCTTTTTTGTTTTTTTCGGCCTACACCATTTAGTTCTTGTGCCTTTTATTAATTGATCATTTAGATGATTAGTTTTGACATGTACCGCACATTTATCTTTATAATCTATCTTTGTAATATGCTAATTATAGCTAACCACCAACCTTGATGTTATTCTTGAATTATTTGACTATTTGTATTTTTTTGGTAAGGATTATTTGACTATTTGTTAAGACTAGACAATATTAGAAATTTTTTAAATAGGGTTAATACCATGATAAATTCCAAATTGGTAAACTAATCCCAAATTGATATACTTGCAATAAATTTACCATCAATTAGTTTATATAAATTTTATAGTCAAATTTTTGAGTTGGATAACATGTCACAATTGATTAACGTACTAATTTGGGGTTTTATCCTCTATTGGTCATTACATGTGTACTAATTTGTGGTTTTTATGATATTAATTCAATTTTCAACAAATTGTAAAATCACATAAATCATAAATTTATTATATATATATATCAATTTGGTATTTTTAGTGATCAAAAAATTAGTTTGAGGTAATTTGTTATGAGTGTATTAGTTTAAAATTTTTGAAGGTTAAAAAATTAGTTTGAAATAAATTTATCATAAATATTTCAATTGTAATTTTCATGATATTAACTATTTTAAATATTACTTTACACCGAATAAAAGTTTATTTCAATGGGCTTAGAAAATACTATTTTACTAGCCACTCAATTACTTTAAGCGAATGTACGTCAAGTCAAGATCCCCTTCTTCTTTAAATGAGCTTTACCAAATGTCAAAGCATGCTGGTTAATGAATAAATTTACTATGAATCTAAAGGATGCGGTTTATATATTTTTAGTTCCAGCATTTATTTTTGGGCGAATATTCAGCATATATATTTTCTAATGGATTGTTTTCTGCTAGAACGTGGGCTTTACTGAATACTATTGTAGATTGTGTAGGGAAAAATTGTGTCCATTTAGCAGGGGCACTTGTCACTAACTCTGTGAATTAAGTCCACCATTGTTTCTAACTTCTTGTGCTGGAAAAATAAGCATTTTATCTATCTGTGACTAGCAATCTTATCTAACTAATTATATTAAAAACAAATTTTGGACATTTAATTTGTTCAATTTAAAAAGAGTCTTCCTTTTTCCAAACTTTCATCTCCAAATGAAAATTTAAAATTTTTGTAATTCAAAAAAAAAAAAAAAATTCAGAAATATTGTTAAAGTCTCCAAATTAATTACAAATACCTTATTATATAATGAATTTTTATATTGTAAATTGAATTAGGAATAAATGTTATATGATAGCGACAATCCAAAATAGGCCCTTCATCACTTTACTTGTAGAGATTAGGGTTACTCATTCTCATCGCTTTTACTTGTTTTTGTGATTGCACACATGAGTTTTTTGTGAAGCCTTGGAAAATGAAGGAGCTTATGACGTTTGAGGTTTGTCATTGCGTTCATCCATAAAATACTCAAATACTCATCGATTAGCCCCATTTGTCATTGTAATTACACTCTTCCACCACCATTCAATAAGAATTTCACTTTATTTAAAACATGACAATGTAAATATAAATATAAGTTATCTTTTGCACTTACCATACAAAACTTCAATCAACTAAGGTTTAAGACTATTACATTGGACATACATATCATGCCAACCATATCTTCAAAACAATTCTCGACAGGTAATTTGGCATAGCCAAATAGGGCAATTCTTTGTTCTTCCGCATTGCCAAATGAGGTAGAAAAGTTTATTGAAAGAAAAATTGAAGGGTGAGAAGGAAGAATTATAATGGTTTGGCACTTAATTAGACAAACAAATGATCGAGGAGGGTCTTGTGGTCCCCATGGCGTGGCTAGTGGCTGGGGGTGCTAAGAGGGAGAGCAATAAATTTGGTTCGAGTTTTGAGGAAGGTGAAAAGCAAAGCCTTCTCCCCTGCATGTCAGGTTTTGCATGCCAAACTGAGCGATCTCTATCTCTCCCCCATGATTATTAATTACAGGTGATGGCAATCCAAGAAAAAAGAACCGGCGATGAGAAAATGAATGCAAAACAAGAAAAATTCAAACATTTTGTCTTTTGGCCAACACCGTTTATTGCTTTTGTCTTTTTGCCAACACAATCAATAATTAATTTTAATATGTACCACACATTTAACTTTAAATCCATCTTACTGACCTGTTAATAATAACTGAATACCAATGTAATTCTTGAATTATTAATTTATTTATTAAGGGGAATGATCAGACATTTTCTTAAAAATGGAACAAAAGTTTATTTCGAACGGATGCTAACCACTCAACTACTTTAAAGATGAGTGAGAAGAAGCAGAGACAGAGAGAGACAGAGAGAGACGGAGTGAGTGAGTGATGTTGTGAAGTGAGAAACCATCCCTTTGCTCATCGGGACTCATCAAACTCACCCTCCCAAGTCCCATCCCACCATTCACCTTTCCCCCCAAGCCCACACACCTGCTTTTTCAGACCGTTACCAATACTTCCCATGCACGTTGAGCTCTCTACTTCAAGTATCCTTTTGCAGTTGGGGAGCGTGAATGCACAGCAGCCGCTGCCTAGCTCTTCCCTCTCCTCCTCCCTCCTTCCGCTCGCTACCGTTTCCTTTCTGGAGAAAGGAGAACGACCAAACAACCAAACAACGCTCCTTCTTCCCCATATCCAGTCTCCAGCTCCCCTTCCCCAGCTCCACACCTTCATCCTCTCTCGCTCTCACCTCTCCATTCCTCTCCTCAACGCCTCACCCTTTCCCGAGACCAACTGGAGTGCTTCTGAAGAGCTCTCCTACACAGTTAAAGGTGATTCATTTACTGGGTTTAGGATTTAAGGATATTCATAAGGTTTTTGGATGCTACAGAGTTATAGGTGATTACTGTGGTAGACATGGCCTTGTTTTCTTGGAATTTCTCGCTTGCTGACGGAAGTTGTGTTCCCTTCATCGTCTTTTATGTTTGACTGCTGATCTCGAGGGTCCATGTATCTGGTAATGTTGAACTTAAAAAAATTCGGTCTTGTTTGCCTCCTGCTTTTCGGTCATATCTCCGGTGAACTCAGGCTTTCATTCTTCCTCGCAAACTGTGTTTTGCAATAATCTGGCTAAATTCATTCGACTATGCCATTCTCATTGATTTCACCCCCCACCTGCCCTTTCTCTCTCTTCCTCTTTATTCTTTCTTTAGTTTTTTGGAGATGTCAATGTTTGTCACCTGCACTAGTACTCACGACTCTCGGTTCGGGGCGATATTCAATCGCGTCCTGACCTGGATGAGTTTTCTCAAATGTTGGTCAGCGCATTTTTTATGATTGCTCTGTGGTTGTTCTGATATGGGCTTGATCTCGGCGTCTTATTAGAATTAGCGTTGATATGAGGCTCTATGTACGGTTATTTATTGCATAGTTACATGTAGAAAGAGACTTTTATGAAATCCGGAATCTTCCAATTTCAGGATGTTAACGCCAGTAATGAGGAGAAGAATGCTCCGCTTCATTGGGCTTGTCTCGACCATGTTCAGGTGATTGTTTGATCGTATTGCAAAGATTGCAGCGCATCTTTATCAAATGCCTTAGCACATTGACATTGCAGGTGGTCCATAATCTGATTTTGTCCAGAGCAAATGCGAGCTTGCTAAATCAGTCAGTCATTTTTTAGACTGAAGTTGATAGCATGAGATACTTCAGCACTCGTAAATCCATCCATTCGGGTAATGTGCAGAGCAGGGGAAATCGGATCTAGTTGACGTGATCAATGCCCCTGCAGCTCAAGTTGAACTAACTGGCATGAGCACGTCCTGATGGAGAGATGATTAGGATGATATGCATGTAGCTATCCTGATTTTCTGCGTTTCTTTATGGGAGTAAGTGTTAGTAGGCTAATGTCATGAGAAAGTTTAGTTGTACTACGTGGCGGTTCTTGTAGTCGACTGCAAGACACTGTCGAAAGTCTGGAGAAATTGAAGGAATCAATACAAAAGAGAGACCAATCAAACTCCCTTGGAGTGTTATCCATGAAGTTTATACTGTTGCACAAGACAGCTACCCTTGGTGGAGCCGCTTTCTTGTTTATGGTGATCGTGAGTTTCGCGTGAGTGCTCTTCTACTTGATGATGCGGGAGACGAAGGGGCGGATGGTAGAGGAGTTGTTCGGTAAATCTGCAACGAAGGAAATGGAGATGCGAACCAAGGGGTAAATAGTGAGGCTTCATCTATAATGCATGCATGATGTGCGGTTAATGTTGTGTCTAGGACCTAATATTAATTGGACATCATGCATTACAAGTGAGGCCTCACTGTTTGCCTCCTTGGTCGCGTTGTTGTTCCTTTGCATCTCCATCTCCCTCACTGTGGACCTCCACTCCATGTATTTACCGAACAAGTCCTCCAGCCTCCGCCCCTTTGTCTCCGGCATCATCAAGTAGAACTGCACTCACCCAAATCTCACAATCACCATGAACAAGAAGATGGTCCCGCCAAGGGTAACCGCCTATGCAACGGCATTAACTTCATAGATATCGTTCCAACTTGGCATCCAGGTTTTCCACTAAATCAAATGAGAGGTGGAAAATAAAATGAAAGGGAGTTGCGTAGGAGCAATATGAAAACTAAACGGAAAAATAGTTTATCCTCTGAAACTTGCCCATCCGTACAGCTCTACATCCTGCAATTTATGTAGTCTTACTTGTCCTTCTTTGCTTTCACAATATCAAGTCCTTTTAGTGAATTTTCGATTGTGAGTAGTTCATAAACCATTTCATTTTGCCCTAAGAAACCATCTATACTGGAAAAATGTGGATGGAATTGAATTTCATTTGGAAAAGGAGTTGCGTAGGAGCAATACGAAAACTAAATGGAAAAACAGTTTATCCTCTGAAACTTGCCATCCGTACAGCTCTACATCCTGCATTTTATGTAGTCTTACTTGTCCTTCTTTGCTTTCACAATATCAAGTCCTTTCAGTGAATTTTCGATTGTGAGTAGTTCATAAACCATTTCATTTTGCCCTAAGACACCATCTGTACCGGCAAAATGTGGATGGAACTGAATTTCATTTGGAAAAAAGCACAGCCAACCAACTCTTTCTAACTTATTTTACATTATAATCTAGTAGGTTCTCCATGAAGATCATTGCATGGCGTATGCATCTTTCATAACCAAAGTACCATTCTTAATCATACTGCTACAAGTTTGAACCAATACAAATAATAGAAATCTTAGTCCTCGCTTTATATCAAATTGCTCCAGCCGATTCTAGTACCAGGTTGAAGCAAGAAGTTTACATAGATTCGCTGGCCCACTCATTCCTCTCTACCCTCTTCATATGATTCGTTTATATGTGTTTCTATGTAGCCGACAAAATATCAACAAATTATAGTCCATCCAAACAAACAAAACAGTACATGCATAGAGTATCGTGAATATATAACATGATGTTTCACATGATTCTGAAGTCTTGAAAACTATAACAGTGATAATTCATCTTCAATAGGAACTTATAATTACATGTTATCTAGAAGTGGACTATTAGGCTGTAGACCTACACAACCGGTGAGTTGCCATTGTCAAATTCCTTTTCGTCCAAAATGGTCACAACTCCTGTAATCGCTCTGATATAGTGGCAGCTAATTCAACTCCTGAGTAGCCACAACCTACAAAACAGCTACGCGAATTTCAGACCCCTTCCCAAAGTTCCTTCTCTCCAAAGCTTTTAATTTGTTGTCAACCTTCTGCAACAGAAATGTACAGGTGATAGAATAATAAATGTACCAAATCAGAGTCAATCAACTTAGAGATGTAATTTATAGCATTACAAACCCTGCTAAAAGTTGCCTTACAAGTGCATCCTTGAGGGTTGAGAATGGCAATGCATACTTAGCTGCACCAGGTACAACATCAAGCTTCACTTCAGCCCCCAAAGCAAGAACCAACCTGACTGCCCATGACAAAAAGAGAGAATTGGCATATCCTTATACACATAAAAACCAAATGAGCATCTATCTATCAACTGATGATTCATCAAATCCAAGTTCAACTTTAACAAATCCCAAGGAGGCTTGAACTAATCTGATGCTATCCCCCAGCATATTGAAAGAAAGCTCATTTAGCTCACAAAGGCAAGGGACAATCCTAGAGTAACACCTAAGAAAAGACGATCAACATTATCCACATAAAATTACTTCCTAATTAATCAGGAAAGTTGACAGAAAAAATCTAGCAAGTGTCTGAAGTTATGAAGTACAAACCTGGAAAAGGCTATATATACCCCGGTGCCTGACAAAACTACATTCATATATGAAAAATTAAAGACATACTAGACGATATTCAAAGAGAAAATGATACCAGTCATATTCAACAAGGAGGCCACTTTCAAGTTGCACAGTCCCTCCAGAACCAGATCCCGGAGAGCATTGATTCCTAGATGATCCATTGGACGCAAGAGTTTTACCTTATCTTGGAATGACTGAACATCAGTGCTCACAAGAAGATCAGCAAATCGAGGAGCTATTTCCCATTCTTCTACTTCTACATCAAGACATAAGTTCTTAGAGAGAATCTCCCTCACCCTTCTTCAAATAAACATATCAATGGAACTATCATTATAAACAGCAAAAAACTATTGCAAACTCCGTAGTGTCATATCTTTATACCTCTAGATAAAAGTTCATATAGCATTGGCTTGAAAACAAACCGCTCAGATTGGTCAATAAGAAGGACCTACTGCATTATCAAAATGACCCAATTTAATAAGATGGCTCAAGCTCGAATAAGTAATTTGTACATTATACGTGGCATCATATGACAACATACTGGTTTTAACAAAATATACAGACTTCTATAAGACAATTTGGTATAGTCTAGAGGAGTGATCTTTGTTCAAATATGCAAGTTCTGCTTATGATTCCATTCCAGCAGCAGGGATGTATCAATGAAGAACGCATACTAACTATACAAGGATCAAATGAATTACATGAGGTTTCTTGCTGTCAGGCTAGACAAGTGATTTCAGTCTCAAAGCAGTGTATAAACCCCCAAATCCACCACCTAATATACACATCCTTGGTCTTTGCAAAGAAAGGTTTCTTCTGTAAAACTTAACAATAAGTACCTTGGGATTCATGTACAATAATTTCAAAAGAATATGAGCAAAATAAACATATTCAGGAGTGACGACAGAGAATAAAGCAAACACCTCCACCCACAAAACCATAGTGATTAGATTCAACTAAACTCTTCTCAGTTTCATCATTTCTTTTTGCTTCTAACCAATCCATGATTAACCTCATTCCCAAGCCACAAGGCTCAAAGTTATAAATTATATCAAAGGCAAAGCCCAACCTTAAACATTGAGCTAGAATGGCACATGGAACTGGTGGGAGGTTTTGGAGTGGACTGATCCATTCACAGAAACCCACACCCAAATTGAGGATTTGACCCTAGTGTTTCAACCAAGCATTGCCAATGATGACAGAGAAAATTTCGTCCAATATGAGAATTTCCCCCATCATCAGCAAAAGGAAATAACATAATAAGTAATGTTGGGTCGGCATCACCATTTTCTGCGATGCATGGAGTACTCACTAACAAAATGACGTGCCCATATTATGAGAAAAAGAACATGAATCACCATTCCGACAACCCTGCAAGTCCAATTACACAATCAATTAATGAATTGCTTGCATTTTGTATGGGAGAATAAAGTAGCAGCAGTGATGAAAGCAAGACTTAGGAGCATATGTGGAGAGTGTGGCATGACTTGGACATAATCGGCTATAGGTATACTTGAGCAATCCTAATACCAACTTCTCAATCTCTTGCTTCAGACAAGGAGTGACCAATTTAGGCTCAGAAGCCTCTAATCTCTTAGGAGGACTATATGCAAACAATCTCAAAAGATAGCGCCATTTCACTTTCTTCCAATCTTCACTAACTATCTGAATAACACAGCAAGTCAGCAACAAGTAAGATAAAACAATACCTAATACAGATGTATCTATGAACCTAAACATTAACATGGCATCGAATTCTACTAAGTAGAATCCAAAAAAAAGAAAAAGAACCTTCGGACGTACGAGAGTCGCCAATGGGGGTGCCTATAGGTGGGGCTTGGGAAGGTGACGGCGGGAGTCGACGGCGTTGGTGGCGTCCATGTTCAGGAGTAGGGGGCGCTTCTTGGAGGAAAGAGAGAAAGAGCGAGTAGAGCGACCTTTGCTCGTGGAGAGGGAGGCCAAAACGTGAGCAGGGGTTCATTGGTGTCGGGGTTGGCTAGTAAGGGCGCTCCACAGAGGAAAGAGGGAGAGAGCGGAGCGGAGGTCGCGAGAGGGAGGCGAAGGGGGTGTTGGCGTTGGGCACGGCGAGGCATCGGAGTCGGGCATGGGAGTCGGGGGCGCGAACTCCGATGTCGATGGAGGCAAAATGGAGGGGCATTCGGCGTCAAAGTCAAAGTTCAAGGGGTTCAAGGGAGGCGGCATCAACGTGGCGTCGGAGTTGAGGGCGACGGAGTCAACCGGCGAAGGCGGAGGTGGAGGGTGTCGCGCTTTGCTGGAAGAGAGGCACGACTTCGTAGAGGGGGGAGAGAGAGAGAGAGCAGAGCGAATGTTGCGAGAGGCAAGCGGAGGAGCATCGGCGGCGTCGATGGCATCGGTAGTGTCGGCGTCAGGGTGGGGGGCGATGGAAGCAACCAACGGAGGCGGAGGGGCTCAACCTTTATGTCTTCCTCTGAACCCTTCGCAATTTTGTTCTTCCCACAACGGAACAAAGAACCTTTCGATGGAGCCCTCAACACGAGGCAGCTCCAACAACCTCACCTTCAACCTCACCTCCGAGCCTTCTGTGTGTGGGGTCTCACTTGGCGGGTGACACTCGCCGACGTTGAGGGGAGCTCGAAGAGGCCTGCTTCTCCTCCACGTGCTGCATCTACGATCCCGAGAATGCCGAAATGAACAATGGAGTAGCAACAAGCCTAAAGAGAGAAGCGAGCGAGCACTGGAGTAGGGGCGGCCGTAATGTGGTTTGTTGGCGACGACAAGGGAATGGCCGCTTGATGCACGGCGGAGCAGCAATGAGTGCGGAGAGAGAGAAAATTTCATATTCAAAATTTCGAAAGGAAAGAAATGGAGAGGGACAGAGGAACAAGCTTCTCTTTCCTTCTCGTTTGAGAAAGAAAGAGAAAAGTTTAAGCCGCAATAAATGCGTTGCACAGGAGAGAGAGCGTGCAAACTAGGAGGAGAGAAGGGAAGAAGGCATAAGACACCAAGTGGGTCCACCCCTCCACATGACACCTCGTGAGTGGCCGGGGCTACGCTGATGTGGAGCTCCCGAACCACCCAATATTTGTGTATCTTCTCGTGAAGAGTTTATCTGTATGTATATTCTAAGGTTTGGATAATGGTCACTTTAATGAGAATCCATTGTCTCTTTATTACAGAAAATTAAAAATTCGACTTTTAGAAAAAAAAAAAAAAAAAAAAAAAAGAAAAACAAAATAATTGAAAATTTCAATTTTTCTAAAAATTAAAATAATGAGATTGAAATCATTTTGAAATAGTATCCAAACATTAAAAAACATTTTTGATTATATATTATCAAACAAAAAAACTAACCATATTCCTAGAAAATGTTTTACTAGAAAGCCTTTTCCTGTATCATTAAGATTTTGCTAAATAAACACACCCTAAAACAAATCAAGCCCTAAAATCACCGGTCCAAATATAACGAGAACTAGGCCCAAACTTAATAAATCCTAGTTGAGCCCAAAACCAATACTTTTTAACTCCCATGAAAACAGAAACGAACCTAAACCCACTAAACTAACTTAAGCCCATGCTAATTAAACCTAATTAAGCCTTCTAACCTAATTGCTTCTGACCTCCTGCTGCCACCGTCTTGTCCAAATGGCCGTAAGCCGACGCCCTCGGCCTGACCACGCTCTCACTCCGACGGCTCTGGACTCTTGGCGACGGCCAGCATGGCTGAACCACAGTAACGAGCATCCATTACTGTCGGCCACAAAGCCCGAAACACAAAACAAATTAAACAACGGCAGTGGCGGGGGCAGCGAAGCGACCAAACGGCCGCCCCCATAACGCCAAGCGTTACAAGGACATAGCAATAGAACGCAACAATGTGGACGACTCGATTTCGGCAAAAGAAGGAGGAGACGAAAATTAGATCTCGTTGAGGCGTTTCATCGAGCGGTTGGCGTGCGACACTGAATGAGGGGCTCCCCCCTCAGCCGGGACTCAAATCGCACTGTCCCATCGACATACGACCTACCAGACCCGCATTATCAAAACACGGGGGCGAAGGGGCCGGAGTTCGCGTGAGCCGGACGGCCGCGAGCTCCGGCTCGACGCGCCCGAAATCGGGCAAAAACAGAGCAGTAAAGAAAGGACAAAAAAGGGGCGCCGGAGCGCGCGACCGCGGGGGCCTTACCCGGCTTGGCGAAAACGGCCGGAAGCCGGTCTCGATACGAATCGAATTGTGGCCGGCCATCTCAGTTTCGCCAAGCCGGGAACCACGGGAAAACGGCGGATCGAAACCGAAACTCAACTCAGCAAAAATCGGACGCCGTGAAAGATGGGGGCCGCAGGCTTGGTGGTACCGGCTAGGGGACGCCGGTTTGTGTCGAGGGTGGCCGAATGGCGCTCAGCCGGGGCGAATTTTCTGCTCTCTCACTCTCGGTCTCTCTCTCGGCCGAATCCCCTCTGTCTCCCCCTTTCTCTCTCCGTCCATTTCTCCCTCTGTCCTAGCCCCCTGAATCCCCCTCTAACGCCCGGCAGGCGCGCATCGCCTCTGCCACCGCCAGCTCGCCGTGCCGGCCTGCCCGTCCCGCCTCTGCTTCCGTCCTTCGTCCTCCTGTTTATTTTTTGCAGAACGCGCGAGAGCGTGAGCGAGTGGGAGTGCGTGATGGAGAAGATGAAGGAAGAGGCTGGGCTTGGGGAAAAGAAAAGGAAAAGTGGGCTGGGCTGGGCTAGGCAAAAACAAAAGGTAGAAAAAAAAGGAAAGAAGGCTGGGCCGGTCTGACCCTGGCCCGATCTCACTTTTTCTTTTTTCTTTTTCTTTTTTTAAATAATAATTTTTAATCAATTAGTTAATTTTTTATTTTTCGTTTTTTCATTTTTAAAATTATTTCTTATAAATTATATACATCGTAATGTAAATGCTGGTAATGTCTATATACTATGCAATTCTCGTGAAAACTATTTTTGTTTAGGGGTCAAAAATTAATTCCTAATTTTCTATACAATTAAATCCTAAATGAACAGGAAAAATTTAGGAGTCAACATTACGATTTGTATTATTTTATCTTAATTGATGAGGACTATTGCAAAGGCACAAATTTCAATTACTAGATTTTTAAGTAGATGAATGCTAAGTTGCTTGGTGCATTGGCGTATTTTTCTTTAAGTGGGAGTTTGTTGGCGAGTGAAGCCAAATTCTTTTCAGGATTTTTTTTTTTTTTGTATTTTTATTAGTTTTTCTTTTAGGTTAAAAGCTACACTTTACATCAGCGATAGTTAAACGCTAGCTGTCAAAGGGCTAATAAAGAAAATAGAGAGAGAAGAAAAAAGAGAGAAAAAATAGTGAATTTTTTCTTTGAGAACTCTATTTGTGCTTTGATCTTACGAAAGATCATTGCTATATTTCAACTTTATTCAAAGTTTGTAGAGTGTCTCTGCGTGAAAACATAGCCCAAGTTTGGATGAACTTCGATAATAAATTTTCTATTGTGTTCTTTCGATTATATTATTTTATTATTATATTTAGTCTTGATGGACTGTTTGTTTGCATTATTTTTTTCTGAAATCAACGTGTGATTTCCTAACGTAGCATTGGTAATTTGGGCGGCGAAGACCAGCCAAGAGGGAGGAGTAACCCATGAATCGCGTGGTGACGCGACGACTCACGCTGCTGATGGAAGGCGAGGATTTATCTAGATAGGTGGGGAAGCGATGGCTCAGTCCAAAGATTCGAGAGGAGCCGATTGTTCAGGCCGTGCAGGGTCAAAACGCCTATTGTGAAGGGGGGTTTCAAAACGAATTGGCTTTGATGGCAGCAATGATTGGTTAGCACGCAAGATTAACGGAGGAACAGGCAAGAAAATGATAAACATTCCCTGCATGTTGTCCTCTCCTATCCTCGGGCTGTTCACCTAATAATTCACTTTCAATATGCAGCGAGATAAACTGCCTGAACAGGTCCTACTCTTGCTATTTCCTCCTATTGCTTAGACTGCCCTCTGTTCTGCTTTCTTTTCTCTTCTGTTTCGCACGCTCTCGCTCTCTGGTCCCAGGTGAAACTCTTGGTCGATTGTTGACTAGATGGCCCATGTGTTGACTTAGTTTCATGTCCCCAAGGCTAAAGCGATGAGGTTAGCTGAGGTTTAATGGTACGCACAAAAATGGATCAACTTAGAAGGAGAAAATCAATTGAGTAATGTTGAGTGGCCTTGAATATTTCTTCAGAGATTGGAGGGAATCAAAAGTGCCTGTCATCGGTCCAAGATTGTTTTGATGCTGGGCCCTAGGTATCGAAATCAACATGCCTCTAATCACGAATGTGAGGAACGAATGCAAAAATCATGCGGGCTAGGTATTCTTGGTTACGGATTGAATTATAGCGTTATTGGCAAATTCAGTCCCTAATTAAAAAAAAAAAAAAAAAAACGCACAATCTAATCATAAAAATTTAGATGTCAACAACCATGTTCACATTCTAATATTTATCAGTAAGGAAAGAAGTGTTGAAAAAGATTTGCACAATCATTTGCTATTTAATATAAAGGCACATTTAATGAGAATACTTGAGTGGTTACGGGCAATTAATTATAATAAAAGGTAAGTCTTTAAGATGAAGATATCAAATTAAATATTTCATAGTAAGTAGTATATGCTTGGGTAGCGCTTAGGTGGAGCATTTTTTTTCAAATGAGAGGTGATTCTTTGGAAATATTTTGTTATTATGCATTTATATAGATAAATTGTTATTTTACAATATTGGATTGGGATTTTAAATATGTGAAACTATAGAAAAGGTACAAATTCATGATTGTCCTCCACCTTATTTTTTTTATAAAGCCATCGACTTTAGTAACTATGAATTGGAAGTTGCACCCGCTGCGAAGTTGTCTTGACGTGTTTTTTATGTCGAATGGAATTAAGAGTTTTTGTCCGTGAAATTTTCAATTAAACTGCCTGAGCCACGCAATACAAACCTCCAAAATGGTATCTCTAACTAACGAAAGTGGCACCGGGCTTCATCGTTTATATCATATAATTAAATATCCATTTTTCCTCTTTCTAATGTAATGCACGGGTTCTCCTTTTGTAAATTTTTGAGGGAGGATGATCTGGTGGAGAAGCTTTTCACATTAATAATGTAATAAAAGCTCTCACCATCACTGAATGTATTATTATTTTTGCCAAAAAGTCCGATCGAATGTCCTCTAATTGCAATTGAGAGCCGCAAGACTTGGGTTGGCGGCGTTGACTTTGCTTATTGCGCGTGCAAGGGGGGCGGGTTGACTTTGCTAAGTGCGCGTGCGAATTGAGTTCCTATGGCGAACTTAGAGATAGGATCAAGCACCGGCAATACTGCAGGAAGCGAGTTTCAGGTGTTCCTGAGTTTTAGAGGGTTAGATACTCGTCGTGGATTCACTAGCATCCTCTATCATGCCTTGGCAGATGCCGGGATTCATGTTTTCATGGATGACAAAGAGCTTCGACCGGGTGAAAGAATTAGTGACAACCTTCTACAAGCGATCAACGATTCCAAACTCTACATACCTATTTTTTCCAAAAACTACGCTTCAAGTCATTGGTGCCTCCGCGAGCTTGCGAAAATGGTGGAAAACACCTCTAATTCTAAAGAAGATGAGAAGAGGGTCATATTGCCCATCTTCTATGATGTGAATCCAGATGACGTGAAGCTGAAAACCATGTTGTATGGAAAGGCCATATCGAAATTAAAGCAAGAGATGGAGGATCAGAAGAAGTTCAGCTCCAAGGATGTAGAGACGTGGTGCCAAGCTCTTAAAGAAGTTGGCGGCACCAAGGGATGGGAACTAGAGAAATATTCGGGGTAACAATCTAACCATGATTTTGAAATTTATTTTGTACAATCAAGCCATGGTTCTCATAAAAATTCACCAATTATAGTCCGACTCTAATTTCCCTAAATTTAAACAAAAAGTTTCAAAATTTTCTTTTGTTGTTTTAAGTCATGAGATTTCCAAATTTATTTGACCTAATGGGGTTGTTATGATTTTGTTTTTCACCTAATATTCCTCATATAAAAATTTGGCTTTGCTTCTTTCTTTATACTAATTTGATCTGGAAAATTGTCAAAAAAGTCTTAAATCTATTACGTTTTTACCAATTTTAGTCATAAACCTTCTAACTTTGACAATTTAGCTCTAAACATTCACTTTTTGCCAATTCAGTTCATTCGGCTTGACCGGAAAAATGCTGATGTGGACACCGGCAGTGCCACATAAGACCGTCGCTGCGACGTTGACAATTTTTAATAATATTTTAATATTTTTTGAATTTTTAATATTTTTTTATTTTCTTTCTTTTCTTTTTGACTTTCTTTGCCTTTTTCGGTGGCCGGCCATTGGCCACAGGTGATAGTTGACCACTGGCCACAACCAGCCGGTTGGACTCGCTCGCCACAAGTGAGGCCCGGCCGGGCAAGGAGGAGCCCCGGCGAGGGGAGCCCTCACCCAGGTGTGGCCTGGCAAGGGTCGCCTAGGTTAGGTTGACCTACGCCTAGGCTAGGGCAGCGTCGCCGACCGTCAGCTAGGGCTCGCCCTCGCCTAGGCGAGTGTCGGCCTCACCCAAACCAGATCTGGCGAGGCCGGCCCTCGCCCAAGCCAAGGAGGCCTCGCTAGGCATTGGCCGGCCAAGGGCGAGGGCCAGCCTTGCCAGATCTGGTCTAGGCGAGGTTGACACTCTCCTAGGAAAAGGCAAGCCTTGGCAAGGGCTCTCCTCGCCAAATTTGGTGAGGCTAGCCCTCGCCCAGGCCAAGGCGGCCTTGCCTGGCGTCACCATCCCCCGGCCGACACCCAGTGAGGCCACCCTGGCTTGGGTGAGGGTCGGCCTCACCTAGGCGACCCTTGCCAGGCCGCGCATGGGCGAGGGCTCCCTTTGCTGGGGCTTCTCCTCGCCCGGTGGGGCCTCGCCTATGGTGAGCGAGGCTAGCCGGCTAGCTGTGGTCGGTGGCTGGCCATTGCCTGTGGCCAACCATTGGAAAAGGGAAAGAAGAAAGCCAAAAAGAAAAGAAAGAAAAGAAAAAAAAAAAAAGGGAAAAAATAGAAAAATATAATAAAAGTTCAAAATTTATTAAAATATTATTACAAATTATCCACGTCAGCACTGACAGTTCTATATAGCATGTCGGTGTCCACATTAGCATTTTCCGACCAAAATTGGCCAGATGGATTGAATTGGGAAGAAGTGAAAATGTTTATGACTAAATTGGCAAAAGTACAATGCTTTTTGGATAATTTTCCCAATTTGATCCATGTATGTCTTAAGATTTTTACTGCATACTAATTTGACTTTGATTAAGGAACTTTGCCTTTGCAAAGTTCTTTTCCATGTCGAAAGAAGTGAGTAAATTTGTTATCACAATAGTTCATCAAACGTTTATATTTTTATTCTTCCACTTTTTTTTTTTGCCAGCAATTTTGATTCTCCTACTTGATATAAAGATCAAACATATCTCTTGTTCTATTCCTTTAACTTAAACTTGTAATGGATGTTGAAGTTTGTAATTCATCATGTTCCCGAAGCTTTTGGGGGTAATGTTGAATTTTTTTATATCCTAAACTTGGTCGTGCTCCCACTTGGTTTCTTAGTAGATAGTTGGTCAACATGCAAATTTGTTGCCTTATTTCAATTCAAACTGTTCAACTTTGTGGCAGCCATGGGGATCTTATAAAGTCCATTGTTAAGGAGGTGGTGACCAGGCTCAAGACAAGACAAAGACAAGTGACCAAAGATTTAGTTGGAATGGAGGATCGAATAACAGTCATAAATAATTTATTAGACATCAATTCCGGTGGCGTTCGGCTCATTGGAATTTACGGGATGGGTGGCATCGGTAAAACAACACTTGCCAAAATTATCTTCAACCAACTATGTCCTCGCTTTGGGAAAAACTGCAGCTTTCTTGAAGACGTGAGGGAAATGGCAAAAGCCAAGGGCTCGTTGGTCAAGTTGCAAAGAAAATTATTGTCCGATATCTCCAATTCTGGAGTGGATCTTAACATTGATAACTTGGATCAAGGGATCACTATGATTGGACAAACAATTTGCAACAAGAAGATGCTAATTGTATTGGATGACGTCGATGAGGACAACCAAATCCAAAAACTAATTGAAGTGAACTCTTAGTTTTAGAGAAGTTGACTATTTTTCATTGTCCATCTTTGAAGGGAATTGACCGCTCTATTGGAAAACTAAGGCAACTGACTGACTTGAGTATTAAGTCATGTCCAGAACTTGAAAAATTGCCTGAAGAAATTGGAGAGTTACAGAATCTTCGGCACCTCTCTATTTGTAAATGCGATCACTTGAGTGAGCTCCTGGATTCGGTTTCAAAATTAGAGTTGTCGACGGAGAGAGCTATATCATGCACGAAAAGATTACTAGGTTTCATTGGTAGACAATGGAGACTGTCCTTTGCCAAAGTATCACACACACCAGTTGTAGAACTGCCCAATATAATGAGCAAATTGCTTCACCTCCAAACATTGAACTTGCAATATTGTCATAGGATAAGAGAGTGGTCGGAGCTCCCCAGAAATTTGACCACTCTACGACTGATATCTAAATCATTGCTGACTGTCCCTAACCTCTCAAACCTTACTAATCTAGTTGAATTGTTCCTATCTGATGGCTCTGACAGTGGGTTGTCCACATTAAATGAAATTCCAAGCGGTGACTTGAGGTGGATTGGGAGGTTATCCAAACTGCGCAAGTTGCACTTGTGCTTATGGTATGTCCATGCACCAACTACGGAGTTGGGTTCCCTTTATCTGCTGAAAGAACTTACTCTATCTGGACTAAACTTCGGAACCCTCTTACAACTTCCGTCAACCTTGATAGTTTTAAAGCTCTCCTGCCCTGGAGTGAAACTTGTACATCTCAGTGGGCTACCTCCGTCGGAAGAATTGAGAAAAAAAGAGGTGTACGAGCGACTTGATGGTTGCCCTCTCGATAAAAAACTCCTTGTCCTAAGCTCCCTGAAGATGCTTCGAGAGTTCCATATGGGGAGTTGCGAGGAGGTAAGAGCTATCGATTTTGTGTCTCCGTTGGAATCATTGGAAGTATTTACTGTTGAAAGGTGTGGTTCATTAAGAATGATGAAAGGTTTGTCAAACTTGAAGAAATTGAAGATGTTACATATTAACCACTGCGAGAAGCTGCGTCGTGTGGAGGGCATCCACGAATTAGAGTTTTTGCAGCTGTTGAGATTTCGTTGGGAGTTATACGATTTCGGGTGCATTCAGCTCAAAATTACCGAATGAGTGCCAGATGGACATAAGATCTAGTTGGAGCCCACACGGCAATTGGTTTGCTTATTGCGGCAATTGGGAGTCTTTAAGAGAGAAGATTCAGAATGAATTCGTATTCTGTGAAACCAGCGACTCCGAAACATAAAGAGGGGATCCTTGGTGCGCCTTTCTTTCTATTGATAGATCATGACTGTTCTGCTTTATTTGCTTTCCATTTCTGCTCTACTCTAGTAAAAAGAGACAACAAACAGATTCTAAAACGTGCACCAGCGATTAGGCTTCTCCTTCAAGTTTTCTTCTTCCTCCTCTCTTCCCGCTGCTCAAGCAAATCTCTATCACCCAGTCCTCGCCGCTGCTCGCTTGCTCCTTGCAAGCTTCAGTTCGTCGTCCGCTGTCTCTCTTCTTTCCCAGGTTCCATCACGAGCTTCAAGTTCCATGTCCGCGAGCTTCAAGTCTTCTTCTTCAGTGCCGCTCGGCTGGAGGAATTCGGGTGCTACATGAGGCTCCATTGATTGCATTCATTAACTCCACCAGTGGCAGGACGGATGGGCCTGAACTCAAGCTCTGGATCACCAGCTAATCGCTGAAGAACAGGTATGAGCAGTGTGGCAGTTGGTGTTTAGTTGAATGTGATCGTGTGAATTATCTTTGTGCAGTGAAGCATGAGTTCGAGCTCTAGCTTCAAATGGTAATAGCTTCGTAGTTTATTTATGTTGCTATGCTTCTGTGGACTGCTCGATGGTGTGAAATCATGTGCCGGCATGTTGTGCATCTGTTAGTTGGGGTATTACAAGAATTATGGGTATTTTGGTGAGCTGACTTAAGATTAGAGAGTTACAAAATTTGGGAAACAGAGTTTACAGCTTCGTTGAAGAACGGCGATGTAGATGTTTGTAGTCGACCATCTAAGAATCGAACCATTCCCATGAATGTTATTGCAGAGCGCACAAAACTTTCTACACAGGATGTTGAGCGTCTTCCCACGAAGGGTTTGTCTATTAAGTATATTCTAAGGTTTGAATAATGATCATCTTAATGAGTATCCATTGTCTCTTTATTACCTGTGAGGGGCTTTAATGATTGAAAATGAAGCGAACAGTGCGTCTCTTCTTGGTTCTCTTCTTGAGCAGTTGTATTTTCCATTGGTAATTTGAGGTCTGCTGCATATGGTTGAAGGGACTAGAAGTTTGTGGGTTGGTTGCACAGAATGTGCCTAAACTGGCTCCTGTGAACATGCGCACTATTAGGAGACTTAGCTCTAGTATTTATCAACCATAAATAGCTTCATGCAACAAGTGGGGGCTGATGTGAATCAGCATTTCTATTTATTCCTTTAATGTTGATGGATGATTACTTTGAGTTATTCATGCTTGTAGATTGTCCTTCGCCATTACTTCTGGTGTAAGAATAGAAGAGCTTTGGATATGTGTCAATGTGCTGTTGCTAAATATCTGGAGTACAATTTCCTTTTTCGCATACGCAGTCATGGCAAATACCTGGATTTTGTAATTGCTTGCATGTTCTCTGCTCTAGCATACGTAATGGAAAACTGATATTCAAGTATTTACCTTATTTTACAGAGTCTAAACATTTAGAATCTCAACTCAGATTCATCTTATTGAGGGCATAATCGATCAAGTTGAGGGAACATTATGCGTTTCATGGGTGCAACCCAGAGTTTTTGGGATTCCATAGTTCAAATTACTGTGTGACCGACTGGACAATTGGTTGGACAAAGTACACGCGGCTTTGTTTTCTGTTGAAGCAGAAACTCCAGATCTTCTCGCTTCTTGATTATTCCCGTGTTCCTGTTCTCCGTTTTGTACCGATCTTCTGATTTGAACTGAAAGAAGAGAGAAAAGTGAGCCACTTTGTAGCAAGGTGCTTGGTCAGGTAGTTGTACATCTCAATTTACTTCCTTGGTGCTTCCGTTTTGTGCCTAAAAAGCTTAGGCGGTTTGTCAAACTTGAAGATCTTCAAGCGGTTAACGATTGACCGGTGCCCAAGCCTGCAGGTTATCAAGGGCATTGACGATTTAGAGTTTTTGTATCGGTTGGAAATTAATGGGTGCAAATCAATGGAAAGGATTTTTGATGCATCGAGCTCAAAAATACCAAATAAGTGCTTGATAATCATAGTATGTAGTGGGAAGTTACTCGATAGTGGTCCATCTCATTCTTACGCCACTTGGGAGTCTTACAGAGAGAAGATTCTGAATAGATCAGAGCAAGGGACGGACTTTGAAATTGAAACAAGGGATTCTCTACGGAAAACGGTAGGCCTTCTTTCTATTCATAGATCATCGCCGTTTCTTCTGCTTTACTTGCTTTCTATTTCTGCTTTATTCTGATGAAGAGAGACAATGAACTGATTCTAAAAAGACAAGGACAATCTTATTAAAATTCCCCATCCTACTGGGAATCTCCATATGCTCTGGGTGTGCGTGTGTCCACTTCGGTGGTGAGGTTGGGGCTATTACATCCTTCGACATCTATAACAAAAGGGTCTTTCTTAAGAGAAATTTAGGCCACCTTATTATTTCCTATCTGCAGAACTAGGAAAATAAAGAGAAGAAAAGGAAGAGAAAGACAGTCGGCAAAATGAAGAGGAGAAAAGAGAGAGCCAGACAGAGTCGGCAAAAGAACAAGAAAAAAGAAAGGGGAAAAAGGGCCTCAACTGTATTTTCGGAATGAGGTGGTTAGGTCGATCTGCTGCTCAAGCAAATTGGTCGTGAGCCGACGACGTTGTCACCCTCGGCCTGACCATGCTCTAACTCCAATGGCTCTGGACTCTTGGCGACGGCCAGCATGGCCGAAACACAAAACAGAGTAAACGAGGCAGTGGCGGGGGCAGTGAAGCGACCAAACGGCCGTGCCCGTATCGGAAAACATCACAGGGACATAGCAATAGAACACAACAGTCCGTACGACTTTATTTCGGCAAAAAGAGGAGGAGACGAAAATTAGATCTCGTTGAGGCATTTCATCGAGCGGGTGGCGTGCGATACTGAACGAGGGGCTCCTGGCTCAGCCAGGAATCAAACTCGCGCAGTCTCCTCGACATACGACCCACCCAACCGAAAATATCAAAACGCAGGGGCGAAGGGGCCGGACGCGTGAGCCAGACGGCCGCGAGCTTCGGCCCGGGGTGCCCGAAATAGGGCAAAAACAGAGCAATAAGGAAAGGACAAAAAAGGGGCGCCGGAGGCGCAACCGCGGGGGCCTTACCCGGCTTGGGGACGACGGCCAGAAGCCGGTCTCAATGCGAATCGAACTATAGCCGGCCATCTCAGTTTCGCCAAGCCGGGAACCACGGGAAAACGGCGGATCGAAACCGAAACTCAACTCACCAAAAATCGGACGCCGTGTAACAGCTAGGGGACGCCGGTTTGTGTCGAGGATGGCCGAACGGCGCAAAGCCGGTGCGAATTTTCTGCTCTCTCACTCGCGGTCTCCCTCTAGGCCGGATCCCCTCTATCTCCCTGTTTCTCTCTCCGTCCATTTCTCCCTCTGTCCGAGCCCCCAGAATCCCCCTCTAACGCCCGGCAGGCGCGCATCGCCTCTGCCACCGCCAGCTCCCCGTGCCGGCCTGCTCCGGTGCTCCCGACCCAAAAGGCGCGCTCCTCACTCCTCGTCCCGCCTCTGCGTCCGTGCTTCGTCCTCCTTTTTGGTTTTTGCAGAACGCGCGAGAGCGTGAACGAGTAGGAGGAGTTCGTGAGGGAGAAGATGAAGGAAGAGGCTGGGCTTGGGGAAAAGAAAAGGAAAAGTGGGCCGGGCTGGGCCTAGGCAAAAAGAAGAGGTAGAAAAGAAAAAGAAAGAAGGCTGGGCCGGCCTGACCCTAGCCCGATCTCGCTTTTTCTTCTCTTCTTTTTTTTTTTTTTAATAATATTTTTAATAAAAATTTTTTTCTCTTTTTCCTCTATTTAAAATATTTTTCCTTATAAATTCTGTACATCTTAATGCAAATCCTCCTAATGTCTATATGCTATGCAATTTAGGTGTAAACTGTTTTTGTTTTGAGTTAAAATTTAATCCCTAATTTTCTATGCAATAAAAACCTATATGAACATTCGAAATTTAGGTGTCAATATTATGATTGGTATTACTCTATCCTAATTGATGAGGAGTATTGCAAAGGTACAAATTTTAGTTACTAGATTTTGAAGTAGATGGATGCTAAGTTGCATAGTGCTTCAAGTGGGAGATTGTTGGCGGGTGAAGCCAAATTTTTTTAGGGGCTTTTTTTGTCTTTTCAATTAGTTTTTCTTTTAGGTTAAAAGCTACACTTTATATCAGCGATAGTCAAATGCTAGCCATCAAGGAACTATAAAAGAAAATAGAGAGAAGAAAAAAGTGAGTTTCTTATTTGTGAGAGTTCTTAATCTATATGTACCTCAATCTTGAGAGAAAATCATTATTGTAGTTCAATTTTTTTCAAAGTCTAATGGAATTGCAGAGTACCTTTGTGTGGAAACATAGCCTAGGTTTGGGTGAATTTTGATGATAAATTTTCTATTGTGTTCTCCCGATTATGTTATTTTATTATTATATTTAGTCTAGGTGGATCACTTACTTGCGTTATTTTTTTCTGAAATCGACATGTGATTACCTAACATAGTGGTAGTAATTTGGGCAGCGAAGAGCAGCTAAGAGGAGTAACCCATGAAACGCCCGGTGACACAGGGACTACGTTGTGATGGAAGGCGAGGATTTGTCTGGTCTTGTGGGGAAGCGATAAGCTCATCGAGCGATGGCTCAGTCCAAAGATTCGAGAGAAGACGATTGTTCAGGCCGTGGAGGGTCAAAACGACGATTGTGAAGCGGGGTTTCAAAACGAATTGGCTTTGATGGCAGCGATGATTGGTTAGTACGCGAGATAAATGGAGGAACAGGCAAGAAAATGATAAACATTCCCCGCATGTTATCCTCTGCTATCCTTGGGCTGTTCACGTAATAACTCACTTTCAATATGCAGCCAGATAAGCTGCCTGAACAGGTCCTACTCTTGTTATTTCCTCCTATTGCCAAGACTGCCCTCTGCTCTACTTTCTTTTCTTTTCTGTTTCGCACGCTCTCGCTCTCTGGTCCTAGGTGAGACTCTTGGCCAATTGTTGACTAGATGGCCCATATCTCGACTTAGTTTCATGTCCCCAATAAGGCTAAAGCGATAAGGCTAACTGAGGTTTAATGGTGCGCACAAAAATGGGTCAACTTAAGAGGAGCAAATCAATTGAGTAATGTTGAGTGGCCTTGAATATTTATTCAGAATTCCATCAATCAGTATTGATTAATGGGATAGGGACATATGTGGATTGCTACGAATATTGGTAATATCCTATTTAGTTTAGGATTCCAAGAGATATTGATACCGTATTGGGTCGTCTTTCTTTCTATAGTAAGGGTGCATTCCGAGTTGTGAAGTGGGAGAGAAGGGATTTCAGAATTGGGGTTTAAGTTCTCTCAAAATTGACTATATGTCCCTTTGTTAAAGGTGTTCCAGAAATGTCTACAATCCCTTTCATTTTGGGGTGACGGAGGGATTGTACTATTCGAGTCTTTTAATGTAGGATACATCTCTATTTTTCCCCCAGAGGTTATGGAGGGATTGTACCATTCAAGCCTTCTTCTTTTTTTCATCCTTTTCTCGGAGGTTTGGAGAAAGTTGCAATCGGTAGGATTTTCCTAATCCTCCCTTCCCGAAAGGAAGAATGTGAAATTCTTTTTCCAGTCTAAGATTTATTTTGATGCCAAACCCAAGGTATTGAAATCAACATGCCTCTAGTCATGAATGCAAGGAATGAATGCAAAAAACCGTGCGTGGTAAGTGTTTTTGGTTAGGGATCAAATATAGCGTTGTTGGCAAATTTGGTCCCTAATTTTTTTTTTTTTAAGAAATGCAATGGCAATCTAAGGAAATAAGTGTTGAAAATGGTTTGCACAATCATTTGCTATTTAATATAAAGGCACATTTAATGAGAATACTTGAGTGGTTAAAGGCAATTAATTATAATAAAAGGTAAGTCTTTAAGGTAAAAAGATAAATCAAATATTTCATAGTGAGTAGTAAGTACATGCTTAGGTAGCGCTTAGGTGGAGCATTTTTTTGTAGTGAATGCTGCAAATTCAATCTCTATGGTATGAAGGAAATTTATCTAATTATCCGGAGTTCCATGTGTCATAATGAGGGGCGATTCTTTGGAAATATTTTGTTATTATGCATTTATATAGATAAATTTTATTTTACAATATTGGATTGGAATTTTAAATATGTCCAACTATAGAAAAGTTACACCTTCATTATTGTCCTCCACCTTATTTTTTTATAAAGCCATTGACTTTAGTGACTATAAATTTGGAAGTTGCACCTGCTGCGAAGTTGCCTTGACATGTTTTTGATGTCAAGAGGGAGCATAATATATAATGTTTTCTGCACCTGCTGGAAAGTTGGCTGTGCGCGTAATTGAGGGCAAATGGTTATGGAAGAAGATTTTATAGTAATATTCGTTTCCCTTTAAAATTTTGTCGATTCCGATATTTATTTGAAACCTTTTCGCTTCCATCGACAAAACCCTGTGAGTCATGCAAATGGAATTAAGAGTCTTTATCCATAATTTTCATTTAAACCCCTGAGTCACGCAATACAAACATCCAAAATGATGTCTCTAACTGACGAAAGTGGCATTGCGCTTCACCGTTTATATCTTATAATTAAATATCCGTTTCTCCTTTTTCTAATGTAACGTAGTGGTTCTCCTTTTGTAATTTTTTTTAGGGAGGATGATCCGGTGGAAAAGCTTTTTAATTGAATCACGTGTGTTACACGATACAAATGTCCAAAATGATGTCTCTTACTAAAGAAAGTGGCATCGGACTTCGGGCATTCAAATCAAGAATTTCATCGTTTATTTCTCATAATAAACATCCTTTTCTCCTTTTCTAATGTAACGTGGTTGTTCTTCTTTTGTATATTTCTGAAGGAGGATGATCTAGAGGAGAAGTTTTTCACATTAAGAATCCGTTCGTTTCGCAGAAAATATCATGCTTCCGAAAAACATTTTCCTGGAAGTCATTTTCCAGAAAATGACTCTATTTTCATAAGGTGTTGCTAAGTTGAACAAAGTAGTGCATCGAAAATGACCATAATTATGATATCCGATTGCCATGTGATAGAAAGGATTGTTGTTTTATTCATAATTTGTGCAGAGTTGAGTTCCTATAAACCGTCATGAGTGCATTACATGTATTTTGAATGCTATTCTTGAAACAATATTTTGTTCAAATTTGATCATGGTGTCTCTTACTCATTGCCTAGAGTGTCTTGCTAGCTATCCTGTGAATGGAACTAATCTAATGTATGTGGATGGAGTGGTTTGCGTTTATAAATCGGTGTTAATTGAGTCCAATGATTTGGATACTAGTGTTATGAATGAGCTAAAATAAATGTGGACAAGTCATCCTTTCGAGGACTTCGTACAGTGCACCGATTTAGTCAACAAGTCAAAGCAACCAATAACGCCATGAAAAACATTTATAAATAAAACAAGCTAAAAAATAAATTATTGCGTCTAGGCTCTATCTAATGATTTTCTAATGATTTTCGAAGGATAATATTCCTAATGATTTTCAATTTCTCATGAAAAATTATAAAGAGATAAAATATGAAAATGATTTATGTTAAACATGCTAATTAAAAAATGTATCGCTAACAAACGTCATGAAAATCTATGTCATATAATGCAAAATAGACTTATTTAATATATCAAGATTGTAGTTGCAAATTTAGGGTTTTCTTGATATGTTGCGTCCAAAAATAAATAAGTAAAATATATGTGACCATAGAATCATGGAAAATGAAGGAAAGTGAAAGGTACACACGGCGATTCAATGGACAAAATGGCAATAAAAGAACAATACCCTGTAATCATATTGAATATCTTTTAGTTGGGTTTCACTTTCCTTCAAACCATATTCCTTTTTTGGAAAAAAAATTGAATAAAATGCACAAAACAAAGAAATGAATCAGATATTAAATTTACGTGATTTGATTTATGACTTATATTTATGAGAGAGCAATAAAAGATTCAATTATAAATCAAAAGATATGACGAAATTTACAATCATCCTTGAGCCATTTAAATGCTCTTGATATTTTTCAAATCCTAGTTATACTCAATAATTCATAAAATGTTTAGCCTTCAAAATTTATCTTGAAAAATTTCCCAATCTCTTAAAAGTATGAGGCAAATCTTAACGAAAGATTTAACCCTCTTTAGAACATAAATATTTGGTGTTATCGAGAGGAACTCTCGACACGCTTTTCGATATGCTCTGTGCAGCCTTCAGAGCTCTCTTTGACTTTAAGAGCTCTTCCTCTTGGTACTTGAAGAGGAAATTCAGCGGAACCAAATAAAGCAGAAGTAAGGAAACAATGAGTGGCCAACATGAAACGACACCGTCCTTGCAACTTTCTTCGTCTTCTTCCCTTTCGGCCCATTATCAGCAATGGCCATCATTAATCTCGTTCTCTCTTCTTTCGTCAGCTGAGCGTTCTTTACAATCAAAAAAGCAAATCAAGGTCTCCATCTCGCCTTATTAAATAAGTTCGGGCAAATCTACTTGTGGTCAGGACCATCATGGTTTCTCTTTCTTTCTTTCGTGCTCAAAGCAATACCGCAATGGACTGGGATCATGGCCATTGACAAGCCATCACTGCACTTCCTCTCACCAATTTTGAACAGTGGCCGAGCGCCTATAATTCTCATCTGATCCTATTTCATCCAGGTGCTCAAACTCAAAATATATTTATATAGTTTGGCTTGATTTGACATCCAAATTGCACTAACTACACCATGCTCACATTCTAATAGTTGTTAGTAGAAAATAAATGATCATTTACCTTTTAATATAAAGGCACATTTTACGACAATAATTGAGTTGTTAAAGGAAATTGGTTATAATAGAAGGTAAGTTTTCAAGGCGGAGAGATCAAGACAAAGTGAAAAGCACAAAGGAGAAACTCGAAAGACATTGGGCACGCAAAAAGGTGCACCTCCATTATTGTCCTCCACCGTATTTTTCTTTTTCAAAAGCACAAAGTGAAAAGGACAAGGGAGAAACTCGAAGGACATTGGGCGTGTAAAAAGAGAAAATATTGGCTGCAGCTCTGACTCCAACGTGTCTTCCTCCGAGTCCATTCACCGGGCGACACGTGTCACCCGGCAGCCACGCTGGAGTCCGAGCACATCCTTTTTATTTTCGGTAAAATAATCTTCTTCTCTCTCCTCTAGCGCCTGTACGCTAGCACTGCACTCTCTCTCTCCTCTGCACAGTCTGCACGCATTTATTGTATTCTCTTTCCTCTTCTCTCGTTCTTTCCTCCCGAGTAGAAGAAAAGCCATTCCAAGCGAGCGAAGCTTTCAAATTTTGAATCTCTGGTTTCGCTCTCGTTTGCGTTCCCTCCCTGTTCGCTCTCTCCCATGGTCGCTCGCTTTCTGCTCCGGCACTCGCTTGGGTGTCACTTCGTCGTTCTTTGCTCCGACGCTCGCTCAATGCCCGACCATGCACGTCCGGTTCCGCTCGTTCTCCTCCGCCAGTTCTTCCAACTCCTTCATCGCCTCGACAATCGAGTGCTCGGCTGCGAGCTCCTTCACCAACTTCAAAACGCAACCCTCTCGAGGACGACTTCAGGGTCGGGATCCGGTTGACGCCATTCTTCACGTTGCTTACGCACCACGCCTGGATGAGCCGAAGGAGCATGTGGTTCGAGGTGAGGCTGGAAGCCCTCGGCAGTGGCTGGTTAGGCAAGTGGTGGCCGCACCGTTGCTGGAGGACTTGGACAGCCACTTCTCGGTGCTCTCGTGCTCGTAGGTTATGCCCGTCACGGTCGACACGGGAGCCCTCATGATCTGCAGGGATATTGGACAAAGGAAGTACCGAGGGATCTCGACGTCGCGGCCCTCCATGAATCGATGTGGCGACTCTCAGATTGAAGAGGGGGAGAGAATGTCTTGAAGTTTAAGTTGTTCTGTATATTTTCTAAAGATGGAGTTAATTATACCTGACATTCTTTTGGCGTCTGTACAGAGAGTGGAGTCATCCTGTTCAAATTTTTCATTTGGGGTGGATGGAGTAGCTCTTTTTGGGGGCTGCGTCTACATTCCTTCACACTCTCCTCTGTCCTACTATTGCGGTTTTTCTTTTCTTGTTACTTTCTTTTGTCCGTGTAATACTTTGTATGTCGTTGAATATGTAAACATATAGAAGTCCAAGAACTCCATTTGTGAACTAAATACAACATCCTCGAAAACCTTTGTTCTAAGGATATCGGCTGGAGTATTTTCTTCGTGCTCGTCTTCTCAGAACTCATGAGCATTTCAGCGCAAGTTTGAAATAGTTGTATCTTGCAAGTTTTGTGTCTACAATCAAGTAACCTGTAGTAATCTTGATGTTTTTACTGGCTGTTCTTATGGTTGAGTTCATTGTGGGGGCTAATAATATCCTGGCACAATTCAATTCAAGCGAGAATAGTGCTTTTTTTTTTTTGTATCTTATGCTGGATTTAGTTCATCAATGATGAAGTTGAGTTTTGTTTGCACCAGTCTACCATACAGTGTACCTGTGTTGAAGTCTTCATTCCACAATCTCTTCATTTTAAGGAATATGAAATCCAAACGAGAATTTCTCTTGAATTCTTTTGGGCAAGAAAAGAATTGCCAATCAAAGCAAAAATCGAATTTTTGTTTCTATGGTAAGAAAATCAAACTTTTAATTGCAACTACTAATCAGTATTAGGAATTGGTAAAAAAGGAGCCAAAAATGCGAAACCAGAACGTTGAACTCTACGAGAAAAGGCAAAGCCAAATATAACAAGCAAAACAAGGATGCGATTTTCCTGTAGTTTCAATCCCGACCCAAAAGAAAAGAATATCCCTAAAACAATCAAACAAGACTTGAAACACTCTCCAATCAAACCTGAACCCACAAGATTTGCCTAGTTAAACTTTTGCAAGCCACAACTTGCAGTTCATGATATTTGAACATACCGCCATATAATTAACTCCATCTTTAGAAAATATACAGAACTTAAACTTCAAGACATTCTCTCCCCCTCTTCAATCTGAGAGTCGCCACATCGATTCATGGAGGGCCGCGACGTCGAGATCCCTCGGTTCTTCCTTTGTCCAATATCCCTGCAGATCATGAGGGCCCCCAGTGTCGACCGTGACGGGCATAACCTATGAGCGCGAGAGCACCGAGAAGTGGCTGTCCAAGTCCTCCAGCAACGGCGCGGCTGCCACTTGCCTAACCAGCCGCTGCCGAGGGCTTCTTGCCTCACCTCGAACCACACGCTCCTCCGGCTCATCCAGGCGTGGTGCGTCAGCAACGCGAAGAATGGCGTCGACCGGATCCCGACCCTGAAGTCGTCCTTCGAGAGGGTTGCGTCTTGAAGCTGGTGAAGGAGCTCGCAGCCGAGCACTCGATTGTCAAGGCGATGAAGGAGTTAGGAAGAACTGGCGGAGGAGAACGAGCGGAACCGGACGTGCATGGTCGGGCACTGAGCGAGCGCCGGAGCAAAGAACGAAGAAGTGACACCCAAGTGAGTGCCGGAGCAGAAAGCGAGCGACCACGAGAGAGAGAGCGAATAGGAGGGAACGTAAACCAGAGCGAAACCAAAGATTCAAAATTTGAAAGCTTCGCTCGCTTGGAATGGCTTTTCTTCTACTCGGGAGGAAAGAATGAGGGAAGAGGAAAGAGAATACAATAAATGCGTGCAGACTCTGCAGAGGAGAGAGAGAGCGCAGGGCTAGCGTACAGGCGCTAGAGGAGAGAGAAAGAAGATTATTTTACCGAAAATAAAAGGGATGCGCTCAGACTCCAGCGTGGCTGCCGGGCGACACGTGTCGCGCGGTGAATGGACTCGGAGGAAGACACGCTGGAGTCAGAGCTGCAGCCAATATTTTCTCGTGTAAAAAGGTGAATCTCCATTATTGTCCTTCGCCTTATTTTTATTTTTTGAAGTCATCAACTTAATTAATCAGAAACCCACAGTAAAGATCGACACGCGACATACGACACCGACACGATACGTTATACATCATTTCTAAAAAAGAAGAGAATTTCGACACGTTCCGACACGTTAAATATTAAATAAATATTTTTATTTATATTTAATTAATTAATTAAAAAAACCTACAATAAATTTACACTAATAATATTAATAAATTAATTCATTGAAAATTAGAATCAACTTATTTAAATAAATCTATGATTTTTTTACAATGATCAAAATTTATTAACATCTAAAATTCAGTATTTTTATTTTTTAAAATTATTCATTTATTTTTTCCGATTAAAACAAAGTTTCCCCCACTGCCAAATTTATTTCACTTTTTCCCTCCCTCCCCACGAGAGACTATTCCCCCCTAAATTTATTTCAATTTTTTTTCCCTACCTTCCCACGTCAGACTATTTCCCCCACCCCAAATTTATTTCACTTTTTTCCCCTCCCCCACGCACGTGACAGGCTGTCACCCCATTGAGTTTCCAAAACCCTAGCTGCCGAAACTTTTTTCCCCTCGCCGCACGACCTCGCAACCCCTTCCTCTTCTCACTTTTTTCCCCTCGCCGCACGGTCTTCCTCTCGATCCATCTCCATCTCCTCGCCGGACGACCTCCATACATCCCCCTTCCTCTCCTCTTCCTCTCGATCCTTCTGCTCCTCCTCCGCCTCGCCTTCGGCCCTTCCTCACTTGCAGTTGCAGCCTCGTCGCCGATCCCGCAGCATCACTGCGGCCGCCCTCTCCTCAGTCTCTACGGCCGCCCTTGCCTCGGTCTCGACTCTTTCTCTGGCGCCTCAATCTCTACTCTTTCTCTGGCGGTTTCTCGCCGTCGCGGGCTCGCCGTCGCTCGCGGCCTCGTCTCTCCTCCCCCGCCCTCGCTTCCATCCGACACGCGTGTCGAGACGAGTCGAAAAAAGTTGACTACGTGTCGGAAAACTCGACACGCGTTGACCGCGTTTTGGATGGCAAATGGGAAATGTCATATTGCGAACTCAGAGACGAGGTGAGAGGGTTGACGTTGTTAAGTGCGAAGTGAGCTCCTATGGCAAACTCAGAGACAGTGACGAGCACCAGCAACACGGTAGGAGGTGAATACCAGGTTTTCCTGAGTTTTAGAGGGCCTGATACTCGTCTTCCATTCACCAATTTCCTCCACGAAGCCTTGGTAGATGCCGGGATTCGTGTTTTCATCGATGACGTAGGGCTTCAACCTGGTGAAAAAATTAGCAACCTTCTGCAAGTGATTGACAATTGCAAGCTTTACATACCCATCTTCTCCAAAGATTACGCTTCAAGTCACTGGTGCCTTGACAAGCTTGCGAAAATGGTGGAGAACACCTCTAAACATAAAGAAGATGGGAAAGAGAAGGTCATATTGCCCATCTTCTATGACATGAAGCCCAAAGATGTGAAGCTGCAAACACCGTTATACAAGGATGTCATATCGAATTTGGAGCAAGAGATGGAGGATCAGGAGCATAAGTTCAGCTCCGATAATATAAAGACGTGGCGGGAGTCTCTCGTAGAGGTTGGTGGCATCAAGGGATGGGAGGTGGAGAAACATTCAAGGTAATAATCTAACCATGATTGTGAAAATTATTTTGTGTAATCGGGCTGCAATTTTTTTTATTTAAGTAAATATTCCAGTACATTAATTCATTAGATTTTTATATTTTGATTCTTCTACCCTTTTCTGCCAGAAATTCTGATTCTTCTACCTGATATAAAGATCGAACATTTCTCTTCTATATTTTTGAACTTGATCGCGTCCCCACCCGGTTGGTTAGTAGATGGTCAATATGCAAATTTGTCACGTTTGCTCAATTGAAACTGTTCAACTTTGTGGCAGCCCTTTAAAACTCATCCAGGCTATTGTTGACGAGGTTGTGGCCAAGCTCTTGACAAAACGGAGAAGTGTAACCGGAGATTTCGTTGGAATGGAAGATCAAATAGCAAACATAAAGAAATTATTAGACATTGATTCTGATGATGTGCAGTTCATTGGAATCTACGGGATGGGCGGCATCGGTAAAACAACACTCGCCAAGACTATTTTCAACGAACTATGTCCTCGATTTGGCAGAAACTGCAGCTTTCTTGATGACGTGAGGGAAACGGCAAAAAACAAGAACATAGTCAAGCTACAAGAAAAATTATTGTCTGATATCTCTTATTCTAGAGTGGTTCAGAATATTGCTAACATTGATCAAGGGATTGATACGATTGAAGCAACAATTTGCAGCAAGAAGATGCTAATTGTATTGGATGATATTGATGAGGCCAACCAGATCCTACAACTAATTGGAGAGAAATCTTTGCATGGAGGTAGTAGAATACTTGTTACTACTAGGAACAAGAACGTTCTGACAAGTAGGAAATTTAAGTATGAATTTAAGGATTATGAAATGATGAGGTTGATCGGTAAAGATGCACTTAAACTTTTTAGTAGGCATGCCTTCAATGAAGACTCTCCTCCAGCTGATTATTGTGCTTTTTCAAAGGGCATTGTTGATACTACATGTGGACTACCTTTAGCTCTTCAAGCAATTGGTTCATCGCTTTTTAGGAAAAACAGAGAGATATGGGAACAGTGGCTAGAGAGGCTACAGAAAACACCTCATAAGGATGTCCTGGCAAAGCTACAGATTAGCTATGATGCCTTATATTGGAATGAAAAACAGATATTCCTTGATATTGCATGCTTTTTCGCTGGTAAGAGCAAGACTAATCCAATGTATGTGTGGAAAGCTTGTAATTTGTACCCAGTGGATGCCATTGATGTCCTCATTAATAGATGCATGGTAAAGGAGTTAGACAATAATAGCCTTTGGATGCACGATCAATTTAGAGACCTCGGAAGGAAAATTGCCAGAGAAGAGCGTATCGGATTGTGGGATGAAGACGACATCATTCGCGAATTAAGATCAAGAGAGGTAAAGAATGGCCTAATTTGAATAGAAAATTGCTTATACCCTCATCTTAATTGAGGACTCACGTTTTTTATTTGGGAGCTACTCTTCTGTTTCGTTTTTTCTTCTCTTTTACGAAATAAAATTGTGGGATATTGACAAATTCCTGCTTCTGCTCCTCAATGTCGTTGGCAGAACAAGGAAAGCTTTGAAGCACTCAGTTTCTCAGCATCGCGGGATTGTAAAACTATCACTTCGGAGCAAATTAAGCGGTTCCCGCATTTGCGGATTCTTCAGTTGTATGGGGTAATCTGCCAAGGTGACTTTACGAGCTGTCTTTCCAAGTTGAGATGGATCAGTTTGGATTACGGCTATGCCATTCCTCCTGGACCTGCCGCCGCCCATCGTCATCAACTGTTTGAGGCAACTAATTCATTACATCTAGAAAACGCGGTTGTGGTGAATTTTTCTGGGGTTGATATCACAGGAGATGTGTTCAAAAGCCTTATCCAGGTATGCCAGTTGTCCTCTTAGTCTAATTTTCTCATTCAATGAAGGTAAAAATCTGATGGATTTATGATCTAATTATCTCATTGATAGCCTAAATCCATATTTATTTCTTGTCTGTCCATTGACTTTTGTAGGGGGCAAGGAGATTGGAGGTTCTCACTCTTTGTTATAATATGTCAATGCATGGGACACCAACTTTTGCCCAAAACTCAAGTTTAAAGAAGTTGACTGTTTCTAGTTTTTTTTCCTTGATGGAAATAGATTGCTCTATTGGGAAATTGACGAAGCTGACTCACTTGAGTTTTGAGTTATGTGTCGAACTTAAAGAATTACCTGAACAAATTGGAGAGTTACAGAAACTGCAGAAACTCTCTCTTAGGAGTTGCGATAGCTTGATGGAACTCCCCGACTCAATTTTGAAATTAACATCGTTAACGGAGTTGGATGTATTAGGCACAAGAATTACAAGATTACCAGATTCCATTGATAGACTATCAAGCTTGTCATCTGTCAATGTCTCATTCACATTGATTGAAAAATTGCCCAATACAATGAGCAAGTTGCGTTGGCTCAAAACACTGCATTTGAATCATTGTGATTGGATACAAGAGTTGCCGGAGCTCCCTAGAAGTTTGACCACTCTACAGCTGACATCTACTTCACTGGTTACTGTCCCTAACCTCTCATACCTTACTAATCTAGTTGAACTGGCCCTATCCGATGGCTCTGAATCTATCGCCAGATCAGACGTAATTCAAACTTGTGACTTGCAATGGATTGAGAGTTTATCCAAACTGAACAAGCTGCACTTTTGCTTTTCAAATGTCTGCGCGTCAACTATGCGGTTGGGTTTCCTTTCTCTGCTGAAAGAGCTTACTCTACATGTACTAGACGTGCCAACTTTCGAACAACTTCCATCATGTATGAGAGTTCTGGAGCTCTACGACACTCGAGGGAAACAAATACGGCTTCCTCCATTGGAAAAGGAGACTCCGATTATTTCATCAAGTTCAAGAGAATCGGGAGAAAACAAGGTATTACGGCAGATTGAAATTGAATATATCACAACCTATGTACCGTCGGAGAGGTTGGTTCATTTGCGGGAGGAGCCCGGGTGCAATGAGCTACACGCTCCCGAGTTGATTGATCAATGGAGGGAACACTTCCTTTTCACAAGCTCCCTAAATATGCTTCAAAAATGCATTCTGTGGGGGTGCCCAGGGGTTCAGGATATTCAATTTGTTTCTCCGCTGAACTCGTTGTTAGTATTTTCTGTTGGAGGGTGCACTTCATTAAAAAGGTTGGGCGGTTTGTCAAACTTGAAGAACTTGATGGAGTTAACTCTTAAACGGTGCTGGAGCCTGCAGGTTGTCGAGGGCATTGACAAATTACAGTTTTTGCATCGGTTGAAAATTGATCGGTGCGGATCAGCGGAAAGGTTTGTTGATGCATCGAGCTCAAAAATACCAAGTAAGTGTTCCATACTCATAACAGGTTGTGGGGGGTTACCTGACTGTGGCCACACTTTCGACACTTGGGAGTCGTATAGAGAGAAAATTTTTTACGGAACAAAGCAAGTGTCGTGCTCTGAAACTGAAGCAACGGGCTCTGAAACTGAAGCAACGGACTCTGAATCAGAAACGGAGGATCCTCTAAAGAAAACGGTGCGCCTTCTTCCTATTCATAGAATATCGCAGTTTCTTCTCTTTACTTGCTTTCTATTTCCACTTTATTCTATTGAAGAGAGGCAATGAATTGATTCTAAAACGTGCAGCCAAGGACAATCTTATTAAAATTCCCAATTTACTCGGTCACCTGATCACGCTTAACCGAAATTGCATTAAGATTATTATTACTATCCCACATTTGGCAACATTCACATTGGTCTGCTAGTAGCGTTGCTAATGAATGGGATCGAACAAGATTTTTCTTTCTTTGGGTCTGTCGATCGAGCAAGTTGCCGAGGCCAAAAAAACTCCGTAATCTAATCCCCCGCGTTTGAACGGTGGTCGTACGGACACATTTCATTAAAACGAAAGCATCGCCACCACGCATCCTCTTGCTCGCAACAGATTAAGAAGGCCTGAACTATTTTCGTCTTTCCTTGATTATTTGTCTCAAGACGAAATTTTAATCATCATCACGCCACGACTTCCTCCCTCCCCCCACCTCTCCCATGCTCCCCCGCCCCCTCCTCTCTCCCGTTAATTTCCGACGTGGAATTTTTAAAAAGCGGGCCTTCCCCGCTAATTCAAGATTTTCTCGCGCCTCCCCAGTCCACGTCATCCCCGTCCGACTCAGCACGAGCCAGCGTGCTCTGCTGCCGCCGCCCATGTCACCGCCCGCCCACCCTCCCGCAAATACCCGCGGCTTCCCTCGGAATCACGGGGAGCATCAGCCCCACGTCGCGCGCGACAGCACGGGATTTTGCATCCTTTCTTAAGAGAAATTTAGGCCCCCGGAGACCTCAACTCACCTTATTATTTCCTTCTGTAGGGCCAGGAAAATGAAGAGAAGAATAGGAAGAGAAAGAGAGAGTCGGCAAAACAACAATGAAGAAGAAAGAGGAGAAAACTTCGAGAAAAAGCTTGGGTGCGTTTGTTTCACCCTATTATTTCCTTATGCAGAACCAGGAAAATGAAGAAAAGAAAACGAGAGAGCAAGACAGTCGGCAAAAGGACAGGGGAAAAAAAAAAAAAAGAGGGGAAAAAGGGCCTGAAGTGGATTTTAGGAATGAGGTGGCTAAGTCGGTCTCAAATCGCGAATCGAATTGGGATTAGGGTTCTTCTTCCTTTCTCTCGCTGCCCGAGCAAATCGCTGTCGCTTGATCCTCGGCGATTCCATCGCAAGCTCAAGTTCTTCTTCAGTGCCACTTTTCTCTCTCGTGCACATTTTCTTCTTCAGTCCGATGGTTGCATTCATTAACTCCATCGATGGTGGGAAGCATGGGCCTGAGCTCAAGCTCCGGATCAACAGCTAATCGCTGATGAACGGGTCCGAGCGATGTGGCAGTTGGTGTTTAGTTGAATGTGATCTTGTGATTTATCTTTGCGTAGTTAAGCATGAGCTCGAGCTCTAACTTCATATGGTAATAGCTTCGTACTTTATTTATGTTGCTATGCTTCTGTGGACTGCTCGATGGAGTGGAATCATGTGCCGCTGTGTTGTGCATCTGTTAGTTGGGGTATTACAAGAATTATGGGTATTTGGTGAGCTGACTTAAGATTAGAGAATTACAAAATTTGGGAAACAGAGTTTACAGCTTTGTTGGAGAATGGCGATGTAGATTTTTGCAGTCGACAATCTGAGGATTGAACCATTTCCATGATTGTTATTGCAGAGCGCACAAAACTTTCTGCACAGGATGTTGAGTATCTTCTCCTGAAGTGTTTGTCTGTAGGTATATTCTAAGGTTTGAATAATCGTCACTTTAATGAGTATCCACCGGCTCTTTAATTACCTGTGAGGAGGAGCTTAATTGAAAAGCAAACAATGCTTCCCTTCTATTGGGCAGTTGTATTTTCCATTGGTAATTTGAGGTCTGCTGCATATGGTTGAAGGGACTAGAAGTTTGTGGGTTGGTTGCGCGGAATGTGCCTAAAGTGACTGCTGTGAACATGCGCACTATTAAGAGACTTAGCTAGTATTAATCAACCATAAATAGCTTCATACAACAAGTGGGGCTGATGTGAATCAGCATTTCTTTTGGGGGTGTTTGGGGTTGGGGGTGGTGTAAAAGATGATTACTTTTGAGTTATTTATTCTTGTAGATTGTCCTCCGCCACTATTTCTGGTGTAAGAATAGAAGAGCTTCGGATATTCTTGTCACATCTTGATTACTCCCATGTTCCCATTCTCTGTTTTGCATCGATCTTCTGATTTGAACTGAAAGAAGAGAGAAAAATGAGCCACTTTGTACCAAGGTGCTTGGTCAGGCAGTTGTGCATCTCAATTTACTTCCTTGGTGCTTCTTTTTTTAATGCCTAATTCTCCTCCGGAATCAGCAATTCCTTCCTACTTTCTCACGTCTAAGATGAGTCTTGAGGAATGTCTTAAAACAGTAGTGAATCGGTTTTATCCTTTGGATGTAGTCCTTGGAGCATGTACTGCTTTCTTTTGCTCAATTTTGTCCATTTTGATCCACCATCATGTGGATCGATGAATGCTGTGGGAGAATTTCTGTAGCTTTTATGACTCCCAGAGTGAATATATTTAAATGAATGCACACCTTCTTCGAAGCTGATTTGTGGGGGTTGCTTCCCTGTAGCTACATGAGAACGGACTCAAAGAAATGTGACTCTAGTCGAGTAGTTAAATATTGTTCATTTGTTAAATATTTGGCTATGGTTTGTCAGATCATTTTGCAGATCAATTTGGTAAATCAGTCTTTGCACACTCTTAGACTACTGTAAAACAATGTAAATTGACAGTACTACTATAAGAACAGTATGTGTTGCTCAAACTTCTGGGCCATACGGATCACTCTGAGGAAGTCTCGGTATTTTCTCAGGATGCTGTGCAACCTCTGTATTTATCTACCTTAATGTTCAAAGTGAGATTCTTAATTTGATTGAATAGGCTAGATCTTGTCCTTATTCTGTTGCATTCATAAAAAAAGAAACCATTTGGAATACACTTAATTATCATCTTTTGATCATTCCCTTTCAAGAATGCAAGCCATTGATTAGTTGGAGCTACGTGCATCAGGTCTTTACAATCAGGAAGCTTGAATGCAGAGTTAGTATCAAACACCTACATTCGATATTGAAGAAAGCATAACATGCCGTGTACCAGTATCTTTTAAGCACAAGGTCTTACCATGCTCATCTAAATCTAAACTCCTAAATTAGGCACATCGAATGAAAGTATATTGGCTATTTGGTTCCTTTTCCTTCTTATCAATAAGAATGAATCTCTCAGTCCGTAAGAGGGAGAGGCTGCAAAATCCAAGTCCAAAGGGAGCCTACCGAAAAATATCGACAAGGATTGCAGAATAAACATTTGCAACATCCCCATGACAATAAGCTCAACATGCTTGGCAGTCAGATTACCACGAGCCATTTAATAAACAGTATGTATAGCGAAATTTGGCTGCTAAACAGTACGTATTCAAAGCTCCAAAAATGGAATTCTCGGAGCTACTAAAACTTACATGTGACAGTGAACATACATTAACATATTCACGATGCTTTTACTATATTCATCCTCTAACGCCGCTCCATAAAAGAAAATGGCAAGTACATGATCGAAGGTCGGTTGAATGTGAGACGGAACCCGGGAAAGAAGGAGACAACAGACTGAAGCTTGCAAGGTGTGGGCATGGAGTGGCCGAGGATGGGGTGAGAAGTGGGCGAGAACAATTTAACCGTACCACTTCAGGTTAAAGACCATCATCTAATCAGCATAAACAGTCGCAATCTCAATGAAAATTCTTGCAAAATAACATAAAAACAGAAAAAAAAAAAATCAAATTGAAGAACATAAGCAGGAGGCGAGATGATCGAGAGTGAAAATTATGCAGGAGTTGGGGAGAGACCTTACCAGTTGATCGATCGAAGATGAGTCCGAGTGAAAACGAAGATTTGGGTTCGATTCAGAACCCAAAAAGGCTCTTCCGTCCACTGAAGATTCCAACTCATATGAAATAAGTTAATTGCGGCTTGTGCTCTCCATAATAATAAGAGTTTTAAGTGTTTTAATGAGAGCATGTACACAGGAAGTTAATTTATTTATCGATCTTCATACGTATGTCAATCTAGATCTTGTTCGTTTGTTTTTAAGGTCGATAAAATTTTCTGTAACCTAAATCTCATTCCTAATTTTTTGAAGTCAATAAAATTTTCGATGTTTTGTGTTTTGTATTCTCAAATCAATTAGGATCAATATAACTATGAATATCTCTAAAGTAACTAATGTCATTTCTAGATATCCTAATGAAATTACTTAAACATAAAATAGCAGAATTATCAATCTGATTTAACTTTAAATGTGGTCCTACTTTTACTTAAATTGAGCTATCGTAATAGTTGTGAAGACCAAAAAAAAAAAAAAAAAAAAAAAATATAACAAAAAGGTTGGCCCCACCATGAGGAGGCCAGTGAGGACGAGAGGGATCGGCGGGGGTCCGGCTGTGGCTCGGGCGTGGGGGAAGAGAGGCGGCTGCTCAAGGGACGGACTGAGTCCCAAGGATGGACTCAAGACTTGCAGGCCTCAATTTTGGATTGGGCTGGACTTGATTTTTGCACGTGGGCTTACTTAACTCAGTTTTTTAGGAATTTTCGGGCCAGGAAAACTGGGCCCACTCTCCGGACCCAGCCCAGCCGAGGGCCCAATGCCCTGGAACCCCGGGCGTGCGCCCAGGCTGGTCCAGACTCGGGTCGGATGTGGAGATCTGACCCGGGTCCTTGTTTTTATTATAATATTAAGATTACTTTTAAAAAAAAACTATTAATTCAAAATTCAAAAAAGTTTTCATTAGCAAAAGGCTTAAATAATAGTTTTTGAGTAGTTCTCTCCAAAAATACACGAAAGAACCTTCAAAAGAGTACAAAAATCAAGCTTTGATTTAAACAAGATTATGTAATCGGAAGGACGTTAGTTGATTAACTAATGTAAACAAATCTCTTATCCTAGTTTCTTTGGTTATGCAGGAATAGAATATTCTCTCTGAATATTTTACTTGGTTCCTACTTGACCCACCACAAATGGGTTATTAGTGATTCCTAAATATAATTGATTTGCAAATTGAAAACTCGGATCATAAGTCCCAAATTGGTGGGCTTAGGAGAGCTAAACTTAGCGAACCATTAGCCTCCGAGCCAGCAGGAGGGTTTGAAGAGGTCGCGACATTGGGAAAATACAAAAATAATTGTCAACTTTTGATCATGATTTATCCCACGTCTTCTATTATTTTGAGCATGCATTTTGTGCCTTGATGTCAAGAAAGGTCTAAATTTTACAGATTTGAGTCTAACTATGGATATTAGATTGTGTGAAGTGTGGATTTTTTTGGATCCTCCTGTTGCAAAGCGTGGATAGATTTCAGAATTAGCAGATATGAAAATTAGTAATTGAGGTGCAAATTGAAGATTGGTTTTTGTAATTTACAAGAAAACGTTTCCACTAGTTTTCATAAGGAAGATCGAAACAATCACTCAATTGCATTTGATGATCTAATATAGAGGTAAAACTTACATTATTCACTTCCATCTGCAAATATGACTCCCATAAAGGACCTTTCTCTATAAATTAACTTCTCTTACTCATAACCCAATCGACAATATTGATGATTTGTATTATCTTCGTTTGTTTTGGGTAATAGTATGGGCGATCCTAAACTTTTTGCCATCATGCAATGCTTTGCTGGAAATATTTTTCAATTCCATAGTATTTGCAATAATTTGACTCAATATTGTCATTCCTTCCAAAAGACAAAGGAAAATTGTTGAATTGACACTTAATACCATTAACTAGACGTTTAATTTGTTGACAAAGATACCTAAGTGGATATCATTACCTAGCTGTTCAATTTAGACCGGACATGAGGCTAGGTCGTGCGACCTAGACATGAAGTTGAGCACCTCCACCAATGGAGGTCATGTGCCTAGCCCCAACCTCCGTTGGAAGAGAGAGAGAGAGGGTTGAGCTAGGTACGGAGGTTCGGCACGAGGCACGAGGACAGGACCACACCGGTGATCGCACCAGCAGTGGTGGCCAGCCTTGAACACCGAGCAAAATTCCAGACTACTGTTACCTTGTTCTTAAGTTAGGAGATGATTTGTACTGTCTGCCACCAACATCGACAAACCCCAAAAGACATGACATGCCCTGATGTCCATGTCCGACAACAGATCCTGCCATGATTGAGCCAATCAGAGCTACGCACGACCCAATTATATAACGGTAATATAGAGTTGATGGTGCGCACGAGCGAAGGCAAACGACAGAGATGCCGCACCTTTCTCCATCTCTTTACCCTTTTATCATGATGATATAACCATCACGATCGTCCGTCACCAGATGATATGATGCGATTCCTCAATTTCTCAATTGAAAATGCTTTCGAAAGAAATGACGCTACACAACAGAAACGATAAAAAAACACGAATAATTCGATCCACAAATATGGGTACAGACATAAACCCGCTTGTATAGGCAAATTCCAATGGAAAGAACAATGAAGAAGAAAGATCTGTCATAATTCTTTTATCAATTCAAAGTAATAAGAAAGATATTTCATAATTCTTTCATCAATTCAAAGTAATAAGATGTTTTGCAAAAGAATGAAATGTATTTATTAATCTAGAAAACTCTAAAATCCGGCAAATATTTTCTAGGATTACAATTATGTCTATTTCCTTATATTTATTGTATTTTAGCAATTTTGTTGGGATTTTAGGTGATTCATTTCAACTTTTATAATTATCTAGTTAGATTTTTTTTTTTTTTTTTTGCACAATGAGAATTGTTGGCATGATTTTCGTTTGTTGAGGACGCGTTTCTTTTACGGACAGTTGATGATTTCAAAAACATGTTTTTCTAAGAGACGATTATTTGTATTGTTTAAAATAAATAGTCAACAAAAAATTCTTTTCATTATTAACAAAGCTCTATATATTTTCGTTGATAACGAACATATTTTTCATTGATTCTTAATTTTCTGCGAAACAAGCCCTTAAAATTTTTGTTCGCTAATTTGTCATTCTACCCGCATCAATCACATTCGAACTATTTTTCTTTTAATGTTATAAACTAAACTCATGTGTAGGAGACAAAGTGGTGCCCATCGATAAGAGGTCAATATGGAAGGTAGGCTTATTTTAATTTGTATCAAAATTTAGTTTATTTGTTAAAGTACTGAACGATTTTATCTGTTTTCCTCCGTTTTTTGTTTTTCTTCGGGCAAGAATTCTTTCATCTCAATGATTTCCCTATAGTCTAGCCACACTAATATAAGTTAGATGAAATCAACAAGTTGCTTTCACAGAGAGAGAGAGAGAGAGAGAGAGAGAGAGAGAGATTTTAAGAGGTGAAAAGCACAAAGCTAATACTCCTCCACCCCCAGTTCAAAAGCAATCATCTTCAAACACTAATCGCTTGTGGCTTATCTTCATCGTCACCTTTCACTCTAACGCTAATCACCACCACCACCACAACCACCTGCACCGCCACAAGCACTGTCGCGGGCTTTGCCGCCTCTTCTGTCCCACTTCTACTTTCCATATCCGCCGCCCTCCTCCACTATGCCACCACTACCGACTCAACTCACAACGTCCATTGAGCTTGCCACCATACTGCCGCAGTTGCCCGCTGTGCCGCTGCTACCTCCCACTGCAACCTCCTAGATTTCGGCCTCACCCACGAAGTCCTCAACTTCGACGGTCGCACCATCTTCCTTGACGAGAATGAGAACCTCGTCTCGAGGTTTGAACAGCAACACCCAGGAATCGAGGCCTACGATGTGCAGTACGAGACGAGGGTCAGCGAAATGAAGAGGCTGCTCAAGTCAGCTAGAGGCGAGTTCTGCGGTGAGTGCCGGCCAGTGCAGGACCTACTCTTCTCGGAATGCAAGCTTGCATTGAACAGCTTGCCCAACCACGTGTATGAATTGAGTTGAGACGCAATACTTATCATTGACGGACCGAGCGGGTACCACGAAGCAGCGCCGGGGAGGATGTCGGCGATATTCACGACGGCGGTGCTGGCAAGGAGCAAGAAGGGTGGCGCAGTGGAGACCCACGTGTTCGTGCATGCCTTCGATAGGGAGGTGGAGAGAGTTTATAGCGACGAGTTCTTATGCAGGGACAACTTGGTGGAGGTTGTTCGTAAGCTTGGGCATTTTTTTTTGTGGAGAGAGTGAGCGATGAGAGATTAACGACTGAGTTTTGTAGGGTTTCCGCTTCGGCCAATTCATTTTTGTCGTTAACATCAATGGCGTAATTGAGGGATGATTCAGGGTTTCGCAAGGGGTTGATAAGGAAGATGATGATTGAGCTGGGGATTGTTACTAATATTTTCTCCGATCATTTAGATGCCGAGCAATGACGATAAGAATTAATAAACAGACATAACAATCGGTACAAGCATATAAACCTAACTGAGAAAAAAGAAAACTTTGTTCTCAACTTCAAGGCAAGCTTGCTTTAAAGATCTACACATACTAGTTTTAATTCTTTTTTCGTCGAGTTGAAAATGGCACTTTGAATTTCTTCCGAAATATTTGAATTAGCAAATAGGCTAATTATATCAAATTAATCACTTGAAAAAAGCTCTTAACTTTATCAAAGAAAATAATTAAAGGTTACTCAAACCATCTAAGAACTATATTTACCGTGATGGCCGAAGCGTTCCTTGGGCCTTCTATTTAACTTTTCATTTATACTTTTCGATTTTAATTAGATTTTGGCCCCATTGTAAATTTTTATTTGCTTTGATATTGGAATTCGATGTTTTTTCACTATTGTTGCATTCATATCTATCAGGAGATCGAATACGCACCTTGTTAATTTCAGCAGTTACAACAACCACTGGCTCTTTAGGCTCCGCCTGGCTATAAGCACCATCCATGTCGATTACATCCCTAGTATTCACTACCTCTGGAGTTTCTAGTTGCAACTCCACTATAAGCTGAACACCGTTTAGATCTGTTTGAACATTGTTATAAAGACTTCTAGCCATAAGTATTGGACGCTCGTCAAAAGTAACTTGTCTACCGATAACAGGTAAATTTAATTCCAGGCACCGCAATTGATAAGCCCTCTCACCTTATGCATAGCCTAGGAATATGCACTTTCTTACCCTTCTATCGAGCTTACCATCACTTACTGAATATAACATGGACAGCCAAATATTTTAAGAACAAATAATCAGCAACGTTACTTGCCCACACTTTTTCGGGAGTCAGACATTAGTCACAGTGGATAGGGATCTATTTATTAGGTAGCTCGCCGTACTAAGTGCATCCACCAAGAATCTTCTAGTCATACCAGCACTAGATAGCATTTTATGGGCCGTCTCTAGTAACGTTTTGCTCATCAATTCCGCAACATGTTATGGTCCATTGACATTAGTGCAGTATCTCACATTGTCTTCATTCATGCAGGATTCATTTAACAGCTTTAAGCAAAACTCCATGTTACTATCAGTCCACACATGCTTAATCGCCTTACCAGTCTCTTTTTTGATAAAATTTATCAATTGTATGATCCTGACAATAACATTAGACTTGTGCCTAAGTAGAAACATCCGCGTTTTCATCGAGTAGTTATCAACAATTGTTAGCATATATCTAGCACTCTTCCTCGAAGGAAATCGCAAAAATCTACAAACATTCAATTGAATTAACTTTATGTGGTTCGGTCGCAGTGACCTATGTAGAAAGCGAGTGATCGAATAATAAGATAGATAGAACAAGAAAATAAATCGGATACCATATTTACGTGATTCGGTTGTAGTGACCTACGTTTATGGGGAAAGCAGCGACAGATTCTGCTATAGATCAAGCAATACATGAAGATTATACATACATGAAGATTATACACTCGCTCAAGTCACTCAAATACTCTCTCTCAGTGTTTCTTAAGCCTTAATTACACTAAAAAATGCACATAGTGTTTAGCCTCGAAATTTTTTGTGAAATAATCTCACAATCTTACAAAGAAATTCACAAATCTTACTGCAAGATTTCACAGCTACAAACACTAATCTTTCTTGGTGTAATTGCACAAAGAAAGACCCATGTACGAAGAAATATCCAATATCAAGCGTTCGACGGCACTTCAAGGACTCTTCTTGCGGCCACCACAAAACCCACGATGAAGTCGCCTCTGCATAGTACTAGTGCTTCCTTTTTTGAGCACTCATGGCGTCACTTGCAGCATCAATGCAAGGCAAGACACATTAAAGGAAAAATCCCTGATTATGCATATATAGCCATCGCCAAAGAAGTCCAACTTCGGTCAACACAATCCAATTTCAGTTGACCAAATATTATCCAATTCAAATCCACTTTGGCCTTTCCAATATCAATCCAGAAACAGTAGCAATCCAAATATAAGTCCAATATATTTCCTTCTCTATTTTGCCGATTCCAATTTGATATCAAGACAAAATAGGAAATATCAATTAAGACTTTAACATCGAATAGGAAATATATATTCATGTCACATACTCGGATGTTCACATATAACGCTTCATCTTGAGTCGGGTTTTGCTCGTGATGGGCTCAAACTCGAGACATATTTCAACTAGGGGTCCGCAAAAGAACCAGGAATCACCTAAATAGCCTAGGACTAGACCAGATCGGATTGGAATCGACAGTTCTCATGGGAGTCGGTCCGGTTCCGAGTTCTAGACGTGGAACCGCCCACCTACCCATTCGGACTACACCGGGTATATATAAACAAATAAATTCCATCATAATTACTTAATTATTTTGTAGTATTTCGACCAAATATATATGCACTTACATTTATATTTATAGTTATTAAACACTATTGAGTATGATGTGTGTAATAGGACTAATCTCTTGCTCTTTTTTTTTTCATTCTAATAGTCCATTTACTTGCTTTGTCAACCAAAAATAAATAAATAAATGAAGAGGAATGAGTGGACCAATTGGAGATGTCCATAATTGATGATATGAAATTAAGAGCCAAAAAGCGAACAAGTTTTGGTGCTCTAAAATAGAATTTGGGTTCAACTTGATATTAATTGATAAATGCAATTTTATAAGAATTGGGAGACTGGTTCTATAGACCCACCCGGGAACCAGACCGAACTGACGATTCGGTTCCCGTGTGGATCCATGGAAGTAATTGCATAAAAGGAGGAAAAGTAGTGGCTACGGCACGTCGAGGCACTTCTTCGGATGACTAGCCTAGTTTCACAATAAAAAGCAAATTTGCCTAAAACATGGGCGGTTCTTGGTTCCAATTTTTGGAATTGGTCCTTAGTGGGCAGTTCCTAGTTCCAAGGTGGGAATTGCCCATCTGAACCATGCTCACCCCTAATTGTAACAATCTCCACCTTGGCTTGACGTTTGAGCCACATCGCAATCACTTCACAAAAATTCGAACTTTGACACTACTTTCCTACAGCCCTAAATAGGCTCACCCACTATAGATATTTTCCAAGTCAAAGCTGTGATTGAACTTCGTCGTAACCGATGACCTCATCAAAATACCAACTCTACATGCACCTTTAACCACTTTGCGAGGATTATCTAATGCAACTTCCTTAACCGCAGATAAAGCAAAATCATTGTTGCATTTATATCTATTAGGAGATCGAATACGCACTTTATCAATTTTAGCAGTTATAGTAACTGTTGGCTTTATAGGCTCCACCTCGCTACAAACACTATATGTGTCGATTACTTCGCTAGTACTCACTACCTTAGGAATTTCTAGTTACAACTCCATAGCAAGCTAAACATTGTTCAGATTCGTTTGAACACTATTATAAACACTCATAATCAAAAGTACCGGAGGCTGTTCAAATTAACTTGTCTACTGATAACAGGTGAATTTAATTCCGGGTACCATAATTGATAACCCCACTCACCTTGTGCGTAGCCTAGGAATATGTGCTTTCTTACCCTTCTATTGAGCTTACCATCACTAACTCGAATATTACATGGACAACAACATATTTTAAGAATTGAATAATTGGCGATGTCACCTGGCCACACTTCTTCGAGAGTCTAACATCTAGTCGCAATGGATGAGGATCTATTTATTAGGTAGCTCATCATACTAAGCGCATCAGCCAGGAATCTCCTAGCCATATCAGCACTAGAGAGCATTTTATGGGCCGTCTCTAGTAACGTTTTGTTTATCAATTCCGCAACATATTGTGGTTCTTTGACATTAATGCAATATCTCACTATGCCTTCATTCATGCAAAATTCATTTAACAGTTTTGAGCAAAACTTCATGCTACCATCAGTACGCACATGCTTGATCATCTTACTAGTCTCCTTTTTGATCAAATCTATCAACTACATGATCCTAATAATAACATTAAACTTGTGCCTAAGCACAAACACCCATGTCTTCATTGAGTAGTCATCAACAACTGTTAGCATATATCTAGCACTCTTCCTCGAAGGAAATCACGACAATCTATAAACATTCAAGTGAATTAACTTTGCAATTTCAATGGTTTCTTTGACAGTCGTACTTAATTGCACTTTCCGCCATTAATTTAAATCACAGCACCTACGTACATTCAGTTTGTTAGCATTATAACCACATAGCAGATTTCATTCACTTAAAACATTTAGGCTTCTCTTGCCAATGTGCCCCAAACACAAATACCACAATTTAGCCCCTCAAATGCAACCAATGTCTTCGCAGTGAAATCTGTCATTATCTCACCTTGAAGTTCATATAAGCCACTATGCTTGATTCCTTTCATTATCACCAAAGCACCTCAAACAATTTTCAAAATTCCACATTCTAAAATATATTGATACACAGCTGAATTTAGGGCACTCAGGAAATCAAGTTATTCTTCAACTTTGGAACATGCATCATTCCAGTCAATATTATCACAATACCATCATGCATTTTGATTTTAAGATTGCCAATACCGATAACATTGCATTAAGCGTTGTTATCCCTAACTGCCCGTTACCATTATCTATGCATTGATAAGTAGTAAACCTGTTTCTATTTGGTGCAGCGTGAAAAGAACAACTAGAATATATAATCCATCCATCAATCGATGAATCATTAGTAGCAGACAAGACATAGTCAGCATTATTCAAATTACCATCAGCTATAGCTGCAACATTATCTGCATAATCAACTAAAATTCCCTTACCCTTCTCGTTCTTCAGCTTAAGGTAATTCCTTCTAAGATGCCTTATCTTGCCATAGTTCCAACATATAGCACCACTAATCTTAGATTGGCTACGTCTATTTTTATGTTTATACTACTCTTGCTAACATGTGTTCTAAATCTTCCTCTATTTTCACCTACTAAAACAGCATATACATGTTTGCTAGATTCTCTTCTACGAATGTCCTCGCTCAGAATTAAATCTTGAACCCCATCAAACGTTAAACTTGCTGACCGAGAGGAATTACTAATAGTAGTAATAGTACTATTCCAACTATCAGACAACGAGGACAATAAAATCAAAGCATGTACCTCATCTTTAAAGTCAATCTCAATTGAACTCTATTGACTAACAATCACATTAAATTTATTGATATGATCTGTAACTAACACACCTTTACTCATTTTCAAGTTAAACAAACACTGCATCAAATAGACCTTGTTGATTGTAGAGGGCATCTAGTACATATTTGATAGGGCTTTCATCCAATTAGTAGTGGTTTTCTCATTCACGATGTTAAACGCGATGTTACGAGCCAACATTAGCAGAATAACAACCATAGCTCGTCTATTTAGTAAATCCCAGTTAGCTTGCTTCATCGTCTCTGGCTTCTCCCTAGAGAGGGACAAGTGTAGTTTCATCTGACAGATATAATCTTCAATCTGCATTTTCTAGAAATCAAAATCCTTCCCATCAAATCTATCGATTTTCATTTTTCTTTCTTCTATTGCCATCGATTCGCTTCAACTCAACCAAGTCTCGCTCTGATACCAATTGTTGCGGAAAGTGAACGATCAAACAATAAAAAAGACAAAACAAGAAAATAAATTAGACACCGGACTTATGTGGTTTGGTCGTAGTAACCTACATTCACGGGAAGAGCAACGACGGATTTCACTATAGATCAAGCAATACACGAAGATTACACACTTGAGTCACTCATACATTTTCTTTTTGTGTTTCTCAAGCCCCAATTACACCAAAAAAATGCACGTAGTGTTTGGCCCTGAAATTCCTCACAATATACTCTCTCAATCTCACAAAGAAATTCATAAATCTTACCACAAGATTTCACAACTACAAACACTAATCTTTCTTAGTGTAATTGCACAAAGAAAGACGCACGTACAAAGAAATGTCCAATATCAAGCGCTTGACGGCACTTGCGGCCACTGCAGAACCCACGATGAAGTCGCCTCTGCAGAGTAACACGCTTCCTTTTTGGCGCACTCATGGCATCACTTGCAACATCAATGCAAGGCAAGACACACTCTAGGACAAATCCCTAATTATGCATATATAGCCATCGCAAAAGAAGTTTAACTTCGGTCAACACAATCCAATTTCAGTTGACCGAATATTATCCAATTCAAATCCACTTTGGCTTTCCAATATTAATCGATAACCTGTAGCAATCCGAATATAAGTTGGTCAATATATTTCCTTTTCTATTTTTCCGATTCCAATATGATATCAAGAAAAAATAGGAAATATCAATTAAGACTTTAACATCGAACAAGAAATATATATTTTCATGTCACATACTTGAATGTTCACAGATAACGCTTCATCTTGAGTCGGGTTTCGTTTGTGATTGGCTTAAACTCGAGACATATTTCAACAGTAGTCATGAGCTACGAAGCCAGATTTGGCCATGGTGACCATTAGCTTCAAGCTCAAATAGCAATGGCGATCGCAATCTTCGAAGCCTGACGTGGTCATGGCTGCCACTAGCTTTGAGTTTATATAGTCATGGCCACAAGCTTTGAAGCCAGATTTGGTCATAGCAGCTGCAAGCTTCAAGCTCAAGCAGCCTTAGTGACTGTGAACTTCGAAGCCAAATGTGGCAATAGTGGTCGTAGTCTTCAAGCTCAAATAACTGTGGCCACGAGCTCGAGCGACCATAACAGTCGCAAACTTTGAGCTCAAATGGCCATGGTTGTGAGCTTCGAGCTTGAGCAGCCCTGGCCACCATGTGGCTTCCACTCAATGTTTCGATTGTCCATTTCGGCATAAACCGATTATAAGAAGTAGCGAGGTAATAGAAGAATGAGCAATGACCCTTGTTAAAAAGTACAGGGATGATTTTGGACAAGAAAAGGGTACATGGACGGTCTTGAAATTGGGTAAGAATAAACGGACAATTGGTGCCATTTCACCTAATATTTATACAAATAAAATGCTTATGTGAAATCAAAAGGGGAGTGAGTTGGTTGTTTTATGATTTTTGAAACTTTTTCGTGCAAAACAATGTGTAGAGATGAAACAGTGTTCATAGCCAATATATGCGAAGTATCAAAAATATCTTCTATCATCTGAAATGTAAAGAGAATAATAGATAAAAAAAAATACAAATCAATTTATAGTGGCTTCTGCCAGTAGGCACTCAGCTGCTGGCAGGGACGGTTGGGGACGAGCGATGGGAGAATTGTTCAAAAAGTCTTAAATATTGCAGTTTTGCCAATTCAAGTCCCTAAACCTTTTAATTTTGCCAATTGAGTCCTAAACCTTTTCACTTCTTTGCCAATTAAGTCCATCTAGCAATTTTGGCCGGAAAATGCTGACGTGGACGCCGGCGGTGCCACGAGATTGTCGGCTGACGTGGACAATTTTTAATAATATTTTAATTTAAAAAAAAAATTGAATTTTTTTGAATTTTTTTATTTTCTGTTTTTTTTTTTTTTTTTTTTTCTTTTTGGCCTTTTCCGGTGGCCGGCCACCGGCCACAGACGACGGCCGGCCACCGGCCACTACCGGCCGGCTGGCCTTGCCCGCCACAGGCGAGGCCCGGCCGGTGACGGCGATGCGGCGAGGCCGCCCGGCCTCTTGCCGGCCTCGCGGATCCGGGCGAGGGGAGCCTCACGTGGCTCGACCTCGCCGGGCCAAGGTGAGGCCGACCCTCGCCGGGGCTAGGGTAGCCTCGCCCGCGTCGCCGTCTCCCGGTAGGGCCTCGCCGTGGCGGGCGACGCCGGGCGAGGCCGACGCTCGCCCGGGCGGGGGCTACCCGGCGAGGGCTCCTCGCGGATCCGGCGAGGCCGGCCCTCGCCGGGTCGAGCGGCCTCGCCGGTCGCCATTGCCGCCGAGCCTCGCTCAGTGACGGTCGAGGCCAGCCGGGCCGTGAGTGGCCGGTGGCCAGCCGTCGTCTATGGCCGGTGGCCGCCACCTGAAAAGGCCAAAAGAAAAAAAAAAAAATTAAAAAAATGAAAAAAACAGAAAATAAAAGAATTCAAAATTCAAAAAAAATTTAAAAAAATTTCAATATTATTAAAAATTATCCACATCAGCGCCTATAGGCAGTCCTATACGTGGCATCGCTAACGTCCACGTTAGCATTTTCCACCCAAAATTGGCAAGATGTACTTAATTGGAAAAAAGTGAAAAGGTTTAGGACTCAATTGGCAAAATTAAAAGGTTTAGGACTGAATTGGCAAAACTGCAATAGGTTTAGGACTTTTTGGACAATTCTCCCACGAGCGATGCATTGGCGTTTTTAAAAAAGACAGGGCAAAAGTCAAAGTAAGAGAGAGGAGACTGACAAAAAAAAATAAATGATCGAAAAGGCAGAGAAAATATTAGGTGCGTCTTATGATCCAGCATGGCAAACAAGAAGGAGGTAGGAGCGCGACACGTGTCCTCGTGGGACCCATGTTCTGGAGAGAAAAAGAGGCGACAATTCGAAAATATTTCAGTCCTGCTTTTCTTTCTTCATGCCTCTCTGTGACAGCTTGAATTTTCAGAATTTGTTTTCGATTAAATAAATCGGGCCTTTCATCGAAACGCTAATAGTGCTATTCTCTGAGCTGATCACTCCCGAGATAACTGGACTATCTGGGGAAGCAATTAGGGAATCTAAATGCAATTGGACTTGAGAATTCGACCAAGAATCGATTGCTCGACCGTGTTGATCTGCAAGGGTCATTACGGCACCGTCAGAGTTCGATCAGAGATCAGAAATAGGTCGATTCGACTGAGATATGTGATCAAATTTTGGGTGATTCCACTTGATCGAAAAATTCTCATCGATTGGCACTAAATTGATTTTCTGTCGTTTTGGTACCCGGTGCCCGTAATTGAAATCTCGAGATTTTCACGATAATCGAGAGTCGCCAATGTGTCGAAGATGTACATTGTGACTCGAGATAAATCGATCACGGGTCAATTGCACTAAAAATTCCTAAAAGCTACCCGATAGACTAGGTCACGCTAAAAGCGCGCCGGATTACTCATTCTCTGAAAAATTTTCAGAGATTCCGGATTTTTGCGGAAAATCGATACGGACGTTGCGGAAAATCAACGGAAATTCAGATTGGCTAAATTGAAGGAAATTTGGACTTGCAAACCAAGCTACATGGTGAAAGGGACTTGTAGAAATTTTGTGGACTTTTTCTACATCAAAATTTAGACATTAAATGGGGAATTTGTTGAAGAATCTGAATGCCAAAGAGTGAAATTCGGAGCTTGGACTATGGCTGCAATTTTTGTCATCAAAATGGTTAATTTTGGGTTTGATTTGTTGGAAAGTAATAGGGGGGACATGTGTTTAATTAAGGAGATAAAATTTGCTGACATTGGGCCCCTCTTTGAGCTTCTCCAACACGTTTTCTTCAATCCTTACCCTCCCTTATCCAATTCTCCTTTGTTTCGGTCTCTGCCTTGCTTTCCTTTCATTTTTCCTTTCACGACAGCTCTCCATCTTTACCCACCGAAACACCAATTTTTCTCCCATCTCCAAACCACGACACGTTCTTATTTGCAGCTTGCTCGGTCAACATTCAAGCGAAGCCCACCTTGTTGACTTCATTCACGCCAGCGAAGCCGCGTGTCTGCGGCATCTTCTCCGAAGACCGAGCAGCTCTCTCCACCGATTTTTTCTTTCAACCGAATAGTTCAACTCCACGAATCCTCACCCGTCGAACCCCACCATCGTTCCTCTCTCCTTCGCTCGCAAGTTCGGCAATCATTTGGCCGAGATTCGGCTCAGCAGTCTTCATCTCCACGAAGCCAGTCCCAACGGTGATGCCAGCGTGATCGAATCGGCATGTCTCTCGGTCAACATCCCACCGCCAGGCTCTGGTTTTGTTGAACCGCAGCTCTTTCGCACGCCCGCGTCTCCTTCGTGCGAGACTCCTTCAGCGAAGACCAGCAAAGCCAGCAGCCCACTCCCAAGATCGGTCCAGCAGTTGGGCCCGTCCAAGAAACCAGAGAAGCCCATTTTGTTCAACCCAGCAAAGCCCAAGTGATTCAAGTTCAGGCCCAATTCCATTGCAAGCTTAGGCCCAAGTTCAGTTAGTTCTAGCCCATTTGAAGTTCAGCCATTTTGGGCCCAAGAAGAAGGCCCAAGCCCGCGACCAGCAGCTTGCAGAAGCCCAAGACCTAAACTCAGCCTTGCTGAGTTGTGTTGGGCCCGTTTTAGGCCCGGCCCAAGTTTGCCGATGCTGCCGAAAATTAAGATTTCGGCCGCCGTCGTGTCGTCGTCGCGGTGAACTGGTTTCCGCAATTAACCGGTGAGTTTATACTCTAAACTATGCTTAGTAGGCTAATAACGTTTAAGGGGTGTTAGATTTATTTTATTAGGAATTAGGTGGTTAGTTAGATTAAATTAGAAATTGAATTATTTAATTGAGCATGTTAGGTAGTTAGCATGGTTTAGTTAAGGCCTAAATAAATTGTACTATTTATCTAGAAGGGTTCGGGAATTTCTCCGAGTCCGTATTGGTTATTAATTTAATGATTCTGGCCTAGGTTAGTATTTTTAGAATTTAAATTGATTTATTTAATTAATTTAAGTAATTATTTAATTATTAAATATTTTTCGGAAATTAGGCCGGGATAGCCGGTAACCGGAATTTCGTCGATTTTGTAATGGTATGGTTAATTTCTGCAATTGAGTGTTAAATTATGCAAATTGATGTTGATTGGATCTTTGGTATTTAATTCCAAAAAATTGTGAATTTCCAATATTTATTCAGAAAATCCCAGGTGTCGGGTTTTGACACCAAAAATAGTTTTTAGTACTATATGAAATAGTGGGATTTCAAAAAGGATGAATATCAATTTTTCTGGATCAAGTTGACCGTGTACCCACACACGAGTAATTTCATGTGAATTTCTAATACGAAAAAAAAGGCCAGGCTCACCATTTTAATTGAAGCATTTGAATGCAATGCACGGTGCCCTGGGCCATATTTGAGTGATCGTGTGATGGTTATGAGAAATCGTCCCGGGCTGTTGAGCTGGACGTTATCCCTATGTGGGATACCCCATGGACAACGGGAAGTCGGTCGCAGTTGATTCTGGACCCTATGCTCCTTCGGGAAAGCCGTCTAATAAAGAGACGTGTCGTGCTCAATGGGGTGAGACGAAGCCTGGCAATGCCAGAAGACCGCCGAACTGAGAGTAGGCCGTGCTATATGTCGAGATCAAAACTAGGAACGAATGATTAATTGAGTGTGGCATTTCAGTTATTCGGAGCTTATTTGTTGCTCATGCTCTCATGTTGTCTGTGAGATAAATTGTACTGACCTGCAGGGTGGATCTGAGACGAGGTAAGTCTCCTTGATTGTGTGATTACGTGCTTAGGACACTTCTTGGCGTATTTCCCTCCTAATTGGGGTTTAGAGCTTAGACTCGCTGAGATGATATCTCACCCCGTTGTGGGACAACATTTTCAGGGTTGTCGAGTGGAGGACCCGGAGCTGAGAGGAGGTGATTGGAAGCGTAGGTCAGTTTGGACGGCTTCTTTTTGGAAGGCCAGTCTTTTGTAGTCTTTTGGCCATAGACCTGTGTACATGACTCAGTGTATATATAAAAGCATGTTTGTTTGTGAATCTATTGTCCTGCCTTTCTATCCCGAGATGATTATTGTCAGGGGATTTCTTTTTGCTTTCGCATGTGCAATAAAATGGAAAGGGTCGGCGACTCGTTCTGGGAAGTCGCAAATTATTATCGACCAGATAGGGATGGGCACGCGCTCGGGGTTCGGGGCGTGACACTCTCTCTCTACCCTCGCTCTCTCTGTCCGACAAACTCCCTCTCTCTCTCCACCCTCCCCCTTTCTGACCGGCGAAGCACCGCGAGCAACCGACCGGCGTGCGACCTCCCTCTCTCTCTGCCCTCCCTCTTTCCGACCGGCGAACCACCGCACCGCCCCTCCGGCTCTGGATTTGGCCCCGACTCGTCGTCTCCTGCTCTCTCTCTCCCCTTGCGTCTCTGTCTGTCCTCCCTCTCTTTGCAGCGAACCGGCGCATGACTAGTGAACCACCGCACCCCCTACGGCTCGAGATCCGACACCGGCTTGTCCTGTACGCTGGAACGTTCGCGCCCGACCGCCTCACACCCACCACCCGACCACTTCTCTGTCTTGTGGTTCTGGTGAGGTAATACAGATCATGGGCTTAGTAAAGAATGCAATTTGCTGAGCGGTGACAGTGAGCACCAGTTCAGCACCAGAAAGGACATGGGGGCTGTAGAAAGCAAGGTTGGCCCTTTTGAGATTGACCATTTTGGCGATTTCCAATTAGATTTGTAACCCCTGTCAACTTTGGCACGTTGGCCACGCTTCCCATCAAGGTACACGTTCTCTACAGCATTCACCACCGAGGCGTCAAGCCGTCGGCCCTTGCCCCCATGATAGGCACACGAGATCGTTGGTGATGGTGGATTCTCTGCGTCGATCTTTTGCTTTGTGCGTTTGTAGCCTGTTCTTTTTCGGCTTTTTGCATCTGAACGAACTGTACTAAACTAATCACATATCTGGAAGCTGCGGAGTTCATGCTGAGTTTCATAGATAACTCAAATTTCGATATGATCATTGCACTGCCATTTATGACCACTTCCTCTAATTTTTTGGTCATGAAAGTCTACATAACATTTCCTTTCCCAAAACATATGTTGTTTTTTGCGATGTGCTTACCAGTTCCCGTTTTGAACACATTGAATTGATCAGTCTATCAGCCCGGGGGAGCTGCACCATTGTCGTCGACAGACAAGCCAATAAGTCAGAGGTGGAGGATCTTGATGCCGGATGGATCTCATGCCATTTATCCCAAACCCAGAGCTTTGAACCACTTTGAGATACATGATATGGTCGACCATTATCGCCAGGTTGCCATAAATGCCATTTGAGCCGGTTAGTTCATGGATCGCCTTACCTTCATTAGTTCCAGCAGAAGAGTTTCCCTTAATGAGTTTTTTGCCTTTGAAAGTTTAGTATTCGCATTGCTTTTCAATAAATAAATAGCAGCTTGAATCAAACTTAGTTTATACTTCTGGAACCCCATGTTCGGGTAAACTTAAACTAGCATAGTTGGGAAAGAAAATGTTCAACCTACTGGCGTGGTGGGACCTCATAGAGAAAGCTTTGAAGAGACATGATGGATATTATGCAATTGCTTCGTTGTCAAATGCTTTTGCTTTCTACTGAAGTAGAAAGCAAGGTTGGCCCTTTTGAGATTGACCATTTTGGCGATTTCTAATATTTTGGGGTTTTATTGATATCAAATGAAAGATGGCGGATACGATTCTTCCTTTGCAAAATGAAATTATTGTCAGATAGTAATAGTAAGGCTGTCAAAAGGCCGACATCTTGCCTAAGATGAAGTTATCAGCTATCGACAAACAGTGTTTAGTGGTAGGTCAACTGTGCATGTCATGAAAGTGAAAGGTTTTTTTTTTTTTTTTTTTTTTTTGCCTGACTTCGTGACATGTGAGAAGCCGGCAAAAATTTGGTACCTTTTGCCAAGTTGTGAAAACGGTATTTTTGTGCATAATATTCCTGCACCACTGGGTCTAGAAAGGTGAAGTATACAAAGTGTTTCTCTTGCATCATAGTGATTTGTTTCTTGTTTGGGAGCTTGGCTGATCAACAACATGAAAATGTGACTGGATAGGCATACAAATAACACATTCCGAACCACACACCTGATCCCTACGTCAAAGAGTTGTTAGGAAGATTTTGACACCTCCATATCAAATTGGATAAATCTCATTGTTGCATGAAAGATTTTCCTTTTTCTCAATGTGAAAAATTCTCTGACAACTCATCATAGGGTGTTTATTGCTTGCAAATGCTTGGGCAGTGATCCTTGTTATGTTTGGAGTGCCAAACCTGAGATTTCTAGCAACATTTTGCTGATTTAGATGTACTTTTGAAATCATTAACCAATCTCTTGATCTAAAACAAATTAAATGCTGCATGTGATGCTTCTGACTTTGGTACGTATTTGTGTAAATTTTCATATTTGTTTCTCTCGGAAAGTAACATTTGAATACATTCTGATGATATCTCTTATAACACTGATATTGAGAGGGGATAGGGGTTGGAATTTCTTTTTCGATAAAAGCAACTGTCTGTGTTACCATGCTGATGTCTTGGAAAGCTCATTGTTGTGTTTGGGGTGGCTTTGAACCTGTTTTTGATCAATTTTTAGCCTTGGCTCTAGCTTTTGACTTTAGCTTTAGCTTTTGGCTGTTTGGATGAAATTTTCATTTCATTTGAATAATTTTAATATTGAACACCTTAAATTTTCAGTGGAACTTGTTGAATTAATTTAAGCTTTTTCAAGAATACAACTAACTAAAATATCGCTTTTACCAAAAAAAAAAAAACTAACTAAAATATCGCAGCCAATTGTGATAGAAAATCTTCTTATACTGAACATTTTTCTTGGTTAATTGGTAATGCAGGTCTTCTCAGCTTTTGGGTTTGTTCACAAGATTACTACCTTTGAGAAAACTGCTGGATTCCAGGTGACAAAAACTGAGATAACCTTTTTTTTGGTTTTGTACAGAGTTTATAATTTAAGCAAAAGATTCTTGACTAAAATCTTGTTTGTAGGCCCCGGTGCAATTTTCAAATGCCGAAACTGCTTCTTCTGCAAAAAATGCCCTTGATGGAAGATGCATTCCTAGGTGACGGTTGTATTAATTTTTTGACATGGTATTTTGTCCAACTGGAACTGGTACATGTTGCCCAAAGTAATGCATATTTTGGCACGAGTTTATCACCTATATATTGTGTTTAAAGAATAATTCCTAGTTAAGCTAAAAATCAAATTTCTCTAGTTACAAAGAAGCAGTTCTTAACATAGAGTGGCATGTTCATGTGCTTTGAGAATTTCTTTTGGGTTGCGATAGCATATTCTCTTCTAGTGCACTCACATGAAGGTTACTGATTGTACTGACTGACTTTGTCTTGGTTCACAGCTATTTGCTTCCTGAGCACATGGGGCCATGCACCCTCAGGATCACATATTCAGCCCACACAGATCTGTGTGTGAAATTCCAGAGCCATCGGAGCAGGTGACTTTCTAATTGGGTTTTTTATACCAAACCTTCATTTGATGTCCGTTTCTTGATTGATCGACTGTGTATTTTACCATGGACATTTTTTTGTTTATCAGGGACTACACTAATCCATGCCTTCCTGTTGCTCCATCTGCTATAGATGGCAGTGGTCAGGTAAGGAATCAAAAATCAACATTTGCTTTGTTGTAATCACATCTGCGGTTAGAATGAGGTGGGCATATTATTTTGTCTGCCTTATGATTTGATTGATTTGATCAAACATTGCATTGTATGCTGCAGTTGAGTGTTGGCTTGGATGGGAAAAAATTAGAACCTGAGAGCAATGTCCTTCTCGCATCAATAGAGAATATGCAGTATGCAGTAACATTGGATGTTCTTCACATGGTATTTATTTTATTTTATTTTATTTTTAATTCTCTCATCTGCATTCTTGGGTAAGCATGTGTTTTAAAAGTTTGTCACCAATTTCGCCTGGTTCAGGTCTTTTCAGCTTTTGGACCTGTACAGAAGATTGTCATGTTTGACAAGAATGGAGGGGTCCAAGCATTGATTCAGTACCCTGGTTAGTAAGAGCAGTGAATTTTTCTGGATGAAGAATATCTTTCTTGCATTAGGGTGAAAAATATGCATGCATTTAATGAAGTGCATGTTGGTTGTCGCATTGCTGTCCATGCAGATGTTTAGACGGCTGTAGTTGCAAAGGAAGCTTTGGAAGGGCATTGCATATATGACGGGGGGTTTTGCAAACTCCATATCTCGTTTTCGTGCCATACAGATCTTAGCATAAAGGTAATTACATCTGCTGCCCCCTGGTATTACGTTTATCTCAACAAGTTGCGACTATCCTACACCGTGGATGTACACTTCCTTGCTTTTGATACAAAAGGAAAAACTCCCTCTCCTATATCAAGTTTTCCAGTTGAATTTTGAAAGATGCCACTTCCAATTGACCATTTGATCAAGAGCGGTTACCATTCAAAGAGTCACTAGTATGTCAATCACATGTTTTTAGTTTTCACTTAAAAACAGTTAAAGTGAAATCTGTTCCCTGTAGAAGGGCGAATGTCGTGAAATATGTATAAACCTGATGAATAAGGGATGGCATTATTCTATTTCGCCAGTATAAGCTGTTTCACTTTGAGAAAAGTGGTGAAACATTCATTGATGTCTCTGGCAACAAGAACTTTCATTGGCTGTTGACTTCAAATATGCCACATGTTCAAGGTTCTGCTCATCTCCTTGGATCTGGTGTTACCATTTTCAACGTGACCATATATAAGTCACACCTGTTTGCAGTTGTGTTTTCTGTGTCATCATTCAGGGAATCTGAACTCTCTTGTTTCCCTCGCTTTGAAAGATAAACTTTAGGTGCTAGCATGATTTAAACTTAGTCCCTTTAACATGAGGCATTTTGTGTAATTTGTTCTTATATCATGAATTGGTGGGAATTTGAAAACTGAAGCAAGTGTTGTGAGCACTTCCTTTTGTGAGAATGTTCTGATGTTATTTTAAGATAAAATAGTACGGAAGCCTGGTCATTTTAGTTAAGACAGTTCTAGAATCTGCTGTTTATTCATCTGTTATTCATTGATCATTCTGTGGGGGAGGTTATGATTTATTAGCTTGGTGAATTGTTAGGACTGGCTGGAAATAATTGTCTTAGTATTTTGTGCTGCATTTCAGTTTCTATGTTAGATATATACGGTGTGTCATAATAATTTTGTCTTGCCTTTGAATATATGCGAACATTAATTTGCTGATATTGTTCTCTTACATTTTTACTTTCGAAGAAAGTAGGTGGGAGATTGTTAATTGACTGATATGCTAACTATTTTTCCAGGTTAACAATGATCGGAGCAGAGACTACACAATCCCCAACACCCTGATGATGAATCCTCAACCTTCAATTCTAGGGCAGCAACCGGCTTCAGCTGTTGGTGCTTCTCCTTATTATGCTATACTACCGATTTCATAAACTAAATATAGTTGTCTCTACGCTAGACTATCTAGAGCTACATGTAAGTAATTTCAGCGTAATTAGAGATTGTTTCCTCTTTTCTTTCATTTGATGACTGATCCGATGTTAAAAAAAAAATTTGTAGATAAGCAACTTTGCTAGCATGTGGTTCATTCTCCTTTTCGTCTCAATTTTCGCAACTGGTATTCTTGAGCTCCGTTGGAGTGGTGTCAGCATTGAGGATTGGTGGAGGAATGAGCAGTTCTGGGTCATTGGTGGTACATCCGCTCACCTTTTTGCTGTGTTTCCAAGGGCTTCTTAAAGTGCTTGCTGGCATTGATACCAACTTCAGTCACTTCGAAAGCAGCTGATGAGGAAGGAGACTTTGCTGAGCTTTATGTGTTCAAATGGACATCGCTTCTCATTCCTCCGACCACAGTTCTTATTGTGAACATCATTGGCATTGTAGCAGGAGTGTCTTATGCGATTAACAGCGGGTATTAGTCATGGGGTCCACTGTTTGGCAAGCTGTTCTTCGCCATATGGGTTATTGCTGACCTTTACCCATTCCTGAAGGGTCTGTTGGGTTGGCAGAATCGTACTCGTACGATTGTTATTGTGTGGTCTATCCTTCTTGCTTCCATATTCTCATTGCTCTAGTTACGGATTGACCCTTTCACCTCGGCCTCCACAAAATCTGCTGCAAATGGTCAATGCGGCATCAACTGCTAATTGTATCATGCTCGCCTGTGGGGGAAGCCATCTTCAAGTGCTTATTGTTCTTTTATGTATATAACAAGATTCTCATTGCCACCCAAAGTCACTTTTCATCATTGAGGCAATACTTTCGTCTGGGAAGAAGGTGGGTGTAAAACAGAAAAAGCAGAGAATGTCATTTTTTGTCATGTCCTTTCCACAATTGCCTATGTTGGAAAATAGGTATCTCGAACCTTTGATTCATCTGTTGTTATTTATTGTGCAGTATTTTGTTGTTTGATCACAAGAATGTAGCACTTTCGAACTTAATTCAGCACTTAAAGGTTGAATACAGAACAAGTTCATTGGTCAAGCTTAAGTCGATGCCTTTATTACTGTTCCCACAATTCTCACAGGTCTCTCGATGCCTTTATTACTGTTCCCACAATTCTCACAGGTCTCTCATCAACGCAAGGCTCTACAAAAAGCATTTCCCGTACGTCGATTAATTCTCTCTCACACTACTGATAATTGAAACGTGATGCTGTTGTGTTCTTTGTATATTGTCAAATTCAGACTCGATGGGGTTGAATTATTGGCACTTTTCGATTTCATACTAAGTAGCAATCCCTTGGAGCCGCAGGTTTGCCAAGATTGGTAGGGCAGCGAAAGCTTTGCCTTGCAAGGTAACCAGCCACAGTTTGGATCATAAATAAAATCAACATCCGATGAGATTGTTTAATACAAAGCTTTGTTCTGTCAAAGAAAGCTAAAGGTACTCGAACCTGAAACTAAAACATCATACTCCAAACATGAAACTGTTATTCATTCAAACTGACAATCCAATAAGCAAAAAAGCTTTCCTTATGTTAGATACTCCAAGAGATTTATGCACACGCAAAATAGCAGCCCCTGTGAAAAACATTGCGTCTCAATCAGCATGTTATTGGACAAATTGGCCATCTTTCTTGGTTCGACTCTTGCCAACTCATCTTCTCATGAAAGGCAATACTCACATTATCAAAACATGCTAGTACCTTCTTCAGAAACACATAGAACTCCAAAAGAAAAGTAAACCCCTCGAATATCTTTGCAAGTGCATGTAGAACCAACCTTGGTAACAAGAACTTCCTTGAAGAATTCTTCTGAAGAAATCGTATGAGCAAAAGAAAAAAACATAAACTAAACCATTCAATCGCAGTATACATCTGACCAAAAAAAAAAAAACGCAGTATACAAAATAGTCATCTTTATCCACTATTTCTGTAGATGACCCATAGCAAAAGACCTCGCATTTCTTCTTGTCAAATATGTGGTTACGCGTCTTCATCATCCTCAACCATAATCCTCTTGCATGCTTCGTAGCACATGAACATCAGGTAGGGAAAACCTTAATGACAATCGACAGGAACATCAGGTAGGGAAAACCATAATAGATACATTAGCTATTTAGATTACATGGATGCGGGATAGATTGTAAATATTGTAACATAGGAGCCAATGCATGTGACCTCCTGAATGATCAAGTCATTGGCAATATTTTTATATACCAAGATGATAACAAGTTCAATTTTCCTTCCACGAAGGAAGATCAAGAATTATAATGGCGACTTGAGATTCAAAAACAAAGTTCTCAGAAAATGTGCAAACCACACTTAAATAGCTTACTTTAATTGAGTTCCCCATAAGATTTGTGATGAGCTGCCGAAATCTCCCCGGATCACCAATCAACTTCTGCAGAACATTTTCAGAAATGTAAACTGCTAGCTGCAGATTTGAAGGGGTGGAAATTATTAGATAATGACTCAGGTGAATTAGCAGCACCATGTAACAAAGGCAGTCAATACCTCCCCTCCTTTTTCTTGAGATTTCCCCGAGAAGAGAGACGACATCATCCAATATGGCCCTTAGATCAAACTGCACAGCCTCAATCTCAATCTTACCAAATTCAATCTTCGCTTGGTCCAAGACCTCATTTATAAGTGAAACCAAATTTGCGCCTCTGAAAATGTAGGAGTCAACTTCAACGATATATCACCATAAGATTCTTCTTCTTGCACATTAATAAGTCCGTAACTCTTTAAAGCCTGTCCACATCATATGAGAAGTCATCGACTTCCCTAAGCAGCTCATTTAACATGACCAGAAACAGGGGCGTCCACCAATTTTAAATCTTTTCCTTCACCTGCAATATGACACATGCAGCACAAAATTTAGAATAAGAATGCTGGCAAATAAACCCTTTAGTTTATTGAATAAAACTTTTAGTTTTCTGTTTTCAACAACAAAAGTGAATGTTGTTTAGCTAAGAGTGTCTGCAGAACTTCCCTCATTCAATGCGGCATCATTTTGACATTTAAATTTATTCTTCTTATTTAGATGGGCGTTCATCTTTTAAATCAATCCATTGCATGACAAAGGACATACTTTGCAATCATCGCTCCAGCTGAGTCATGAATCCGGGAGAAACAGTGGAAGAAAAAATTATGGATGCACAAGATGCAAGCGCTGAGGTTAAACCAAATATGATGTCAATAGAGACATGAAAAATCAAACAAATATAGAAACGAATTAGTTACCTGGGATTGCACCGACATCTCCAAATAGGACATTTTCCGCTTGAGCTTCATTTGTGACCTTGATCGAAAGTACATCAACATCTACAGGTTGAAAATACATTAGCCAATGGTTTCACACTTCATCATGAAAGAATAGGATGAGGGAAAGGGGGAAGCCGCTAAATTGAAGGCTTCCCTTATTTAGGAGACAGTGAATGGAGTGCAAAAAACCATTAGAGATTTTTTTTTTTGTTGGGGGGTTGTCACCAGTGGTCCTTAGATCAAATTGAAGTGAAAGCAACAAAATGCACATTTGTAATTAGCACCATTGGTTCTGTCATCGGGAAACCTGGGCATCATCTATACATATCAGAGAGAGAGATGTAGCTCCACCACCATCGATGATCTTTGGCAGCTAGCTGAAAGTGCGTCAGAGCCACGGTGATTAATGAAATTGTGATGAGCAGAATAATGAAGATGACAAATATCGTGCTATAAAGGGTATAGACCCTATTACCCCACATGCTCATTAACATGTAATGCAGCTGCATGTAGATTGTAGAAAAAGGCAAGAAACCTGCCAGGACCATCTGTGGAAATGTGCCCCTGTACCATCAGAGTGACGGGACCTCCCTGGGGCACTTTGAGGTCTCACAAGTAGCTTGAAACTCGCCGTGGCTCTTTTTCCCAGCTATTCCCCACAAGAACAAGAATTGGCAATGCAAGCGATATCCAAATCAACAGTTATATCAAGATTGTTCCTAGAGGAAGTGTTGCGTTTGCTTGGTAAGACGCCACAACAGTATTAAGGAAGCAGAATATAAGAAACAATGGCACAGAAAATAAAGATCTTCTCAGCAGCAAATTTTTGCCCTGTTGTAAAACTCACAGGATTAGGCTCAAGTTTCATGATGAATATTAAAGTGTTCAAATGGAGATGCCCAATTTTTTCCCTCAATCTAGCAGTAGAATAAGACAGCTAAATATCCAGCAAAGCCAGAAGTCATGGTGTTCAGGACTATCAATGCTATGAACAAATTTCCTCGGTTGAATGGATAAAATACATCCAGAAGCCCAAGTAGTAAAGTAAATGTGGCTCTGAGAAAAAAGATTGTAAATAATCAGAAGTTTATAACACAAGAAAATAGAGGATTGCCGATCGGCCTATTGAGTAAGATGATCTCAGATGCATTGATTGGTTAAGAAACTCACAGAATGCACAGCTGAGCACCAGAACCGAGGGCTGCAGCAAACAAAGACCCGTTATTTGGATACTGGAAGACATCAGAACAGATGCACTTCCATCCTGTCTGCTCTCTGTCTACTGCTGTGTCTTCAGGTATGAAACTGCCAAGTGATCAAACATATAAAAACACATATTCCTTAGCATAGATAGAGAGAACACAATAAGAACAAGGAAAAGAGGGTGACAAATGCTTGCACTCTTACTCATAGAAATCCTTCCGGATGACTCTCATATAGTAAATTAAAAGGCATCAAAACAGAATCAGAAACGTCACACGTGTTGAAAAATGGTGTATTGAAGAATTGTGTGGCACTGAATACTTCTTCATCCTTTCATGGAAATGTGCATTTGTTTCTATCCAATGCACGCTGTACTGTAGCTCTATGTCCAGATCCCTGCCTTCAGCCAACTCCACTACCTCATTAGGGTGCATCAACAAATGAGACTCTATTATTTGATCCTTATTGAAAAAGATTTCAATTTTGAAATGCTGGTAAAGGAGATATTTGTGCTCTGAAATATTTGTTGATGATTCTTCCACCTTTCCTATATAGTTAAAATGCAGAGAAAGTTAAAATCCAAAAGAAAAAAAAAAAGATCATCATCAGGAGATCGCATAGGTCTATACCAAACAGTGAGATAAAGTAAGAAGCCAAATGCATTGCACTAAATTTCCTCTTTCATTTAGCAAAATAAGTAAAACATAGCAGAACGCACCAACTAAAGTTACCCACATAATTTAGTTATATATGGGAACAACACGATATCGCAAAGTCAATTACAACGCTACTCTCCTTTCTTTCCACTTCTCCACAACAGGTATTTGTGCCACATTTATCGTGCCACTTATAGCAAAACACAGAATAATACCTACAGTCCAGACAGATGACACATTTCTCCTGTGTTTCATGTCGGCAACAAGAGTAAAATTCACTCCACCACCATGCATTACATATTATAAAGAGAACTTGAAGTCCGTAAGTGAATAGCATAAGAGATAGCCAAACGCTATTAGAGGAGTGAGATAAGTACCATGAAGTGAGGTACATGCATTTTACATCATGACAGCATGCATCACTCTGTTAAACTAAATTTAAGGGGAGTAGAAGAACATACTGATCCATACCACAGAGCGTGATAGACAGTTCCACAAGAACCTGAGAGAGGAGGAACGGCAGACTAAATATCAGAATGAACACTAAGAGAGTACAGTATTACCATAAGCATCGCAGACACACGGAAGCAAATATGACCAAATCATCTCAGAAGCAAGAAAAATCTACACTGCATGACAATAATCAATTGAGACTGGATGCATTTGCAGTGCATCTCAGCAAAGTTATTGGGGAATATACATATAAACATCAATATGGAAGAATAACAGATCTGGCTTTTCAAGGACTATCCATGATTTGCAACAATATCACTCATTAAAGAGAAAGCGAGAAATTACCTGGACAAGCCGGTGCCGGATCTGGAGCAGGAGGGGGGGCGCGGTGGTTCGTCGGTCACGCGGCGGTTCGCTATCGAAGAGAGGGAGGGCAGACAGAGACGCGAGGAGAGACAGAGTAAGGGACGGACGAGTCGGGGCCGGAAGCGGGGGCGGCACGGTGGTTCGCCAATCGGAAAGAGGGAGGTCGCACGCCGGTCGGTCGGAAAGAGGGAGGTCGCACGCCGGTATCCTCCTGGTTCGTCAGTTGCTCGCGGTGGTTCGACGGTCGGAAAAAGCGAGGGCAGAGAGAGAGGGAATTCGTCGGGGAGAGAGAGCGAGCGAGGGTAGAGAGAGAGAGGCACAAAGAAGAACCCGCACGACAGAAAACCCCCTCTCCATAAGCTACAGTACATGAAAATTTTCAAAATGGTAATGTTTGGCCCTACATGTTTTCACTTCTCAGAAGTGTTTATAAACACTTTTTCTGTTTTTGTTAAGGGAGCAAAAAAAAAACGTGTTTGTTTGCGTTTAATTCTCTTTTTTTTTTTTTTTTTTTTTTGTTCTTGAACTCAAAAGAAAAAGTAAAAAAAAAAAGTTGTTTTCGTTCCAAAACAATTTTGAAGAAACAATTTTGTTTCTGTTTCTTCTTCTCTCTCTCTTCTCTTCTCTTCATCTTTTTCTTCTTCTTCTCTTTGGCCGGTTTGCCGGCCTCGGCCTCGCCATGGCCGGCCGTCGAGGGGGCGGCGGCGACGGCGGCCCTCGGCGAGGCTCGGCCTCGCCGCGCCGCGCCGACGCCGAGCCTTGCTTTTGATCGGGCGAGCTCGGGCTCGCCCCAGATCCGGCGAGGCCGAGCCTCACCGGCCCGACCATGGCGAGGCGCGACCTCGCCGGATCTGCAGGCGAGCCGAGCTCGCCCGAGCCAAGGCGAGGCTCGGCGTCGCTGGGCGAGCCTCGCCGTGGCTGGGTGAGGCCGCCGGCCCGTCGGTTGGTCGCCAGGAGGTCGGCGACGGCCGAAAGAAAAAAATAAAAAATAAAGGAAAAAATGAAAAATAAAAATAAAAATATTGAAAAATTGAAAGAAAAAAAAAAGAATAAAAATTTACCAAACGTGTTTCTATTCATTTTTTATTCTCGGAACAAATTTACCAAACGCATCTTTTTGTTCAAAAAGTGTTCCCCGGAATGAGAAACATTTTTTTTTTTTTTCGTTTCCCTGGAAAAAAAAAAGAATAGAAACGTTACCAAACAGCCCCTTTTTCTTTTTCTTTTTTGTACATATTTGCATGTTCATTGAATGGGTGGAGGAACGAACTTCGATGGTGTTTTAGGGTGCGTTTGGTAACGATTATGTTCAGGAGTAGATTCGATCGATCGGCTCTTTTATTCTGTTCTCGTGAATCGATTCCAAGCATTTTAAGCGGTTTGGTAAAGCGTCCAAAATTTCGATTCGGAATAGAATTGCGTTTGGTACGTGCTCATTAATTGTTCCAAATCAATTTCTTTTAATTTTTAAATAAATTTTTTACTTTTTTTCATTTTTTTTTTTTTTTTTTTTTTTTTCATTTTTTTCTTTTCTTTTTTACCTTTTTCTCATCTTCTTCTTCTTTCTTGTGGCCGGTCGCCGGACCAACAAGCGGCCGATGAGGGTCGGCGACCTCACCGGCGTCGCGGCCCTCGACAAGGTCGGCCCTTGTTGGCCGAGCCTCGCGGCAGGCGGGCGAGGCTCGCCTAGCCCGCCGGTGGCCGAGCTAGCCTCGCCGGGGCTCGGCGAGGCTAGCTGGCCATCGGCGGGCGGGCAAGCTCGCCCGGCCACCGGTGGGGCTGGGTGTCGCGAGGCTTGCCGGCCGCCAGCCTCGGCGAGCTCGCCGGTGGTCGGGCTTGCCTCCGGCGAGCTCGCCGGACCTCACCCTAGTCTGGCGAGCTCGCCGGACCGGCGGACGGCGGCCAGTGGCGGCAGCGGACGGCGGCGACGGACGGCGGACAGTGGCAGGCGGTGGTGGATGGTGGTCACGAGATGGACGAAGGGAAGAAGAAGAATTCTTTATTTTGATTCTCAAATTCGTTAGGAACAAGAATCAACTTTTTTTTTTTGTTCTTGATTCTATTCCCAACTGTTCCCGGGGAACAAAAATTTTACCAAACGCGATTCTGGCCAAACCGATTACGAACAAAAATCAGAATTTGGCCCTGTTTGGATAGTTACCAAACAGGGCCTTAGAGAAAAAGCAAGAAGTTAAAGGTGCATTTATTGTGAAAAAACAAGTAATTTAAAAATTATTTTCTTAAAAATGATCACTTATATAACTTATAATAATAAATGAATAGAAAATATTGGACTAATTATCTCAAGCAATACAAATAATCATTTTTAGGAAAATATTATTTCAAAATATTTATTTTTTGCAAAACAAATGAAGCCTACATTTAATCATTCAACTACTACGCTTTATAGGGACCTTTGTAATCACCATTCGATGAGGATGAGAACTTACGAAGCCCTTGCTCTTTACCCTTCTACTTTCTGTCTCTTTTCCTAGTAAAAGTCACTTCGCTTTTACAGAAACGAAGAGCGGAAGGAGATAAGTTTGATTGAATTTCTTGAGTTAGTGAAAATTAGCAAAATTTATGGTGTTTTTGGTTAGGATTTACGGTGAGATGGCAATATAGAAGCAGTCTAGGTGAATTCACATTCTATTCACATGAAGGAAAAGAAAAAGAAGAAAAAAATTTAGAAAATTTAAAAAAATGGCAAAATTGCAGGCGAGTCACCACAAAGCGCTTATAACTCAAGACACCTTAACACTTAAGTCTTGCCATAACTTCAAAACCGCACACCCTAAGTGCTTTTTTTTTTCGAAAGTGGGACTTAAGTGCCACCTCCGCGACCCTTCGCCGGAAATCCTACGTGGCAATATTTTATTATTATTTTTTGCCTACGTGGCTCACGGAGCTCAAATCGCATAAAAATTTTAAAAAATTTTAAAAAAAATTTTAAAAGAAAATTTTAAAAATTTTAATTTCAAAAATTTAAAAAAATTTTAAAAATAAGAAAATTTTAAAAATTTTATTTTTAAAAAATTAAAAAAATTTAAAAAATAAGAAAATTTTAAAAATTTTAATTTTAAAAATTTAAAAAAAAATTAAAAAAAAAGAAAATTTTAAAAAATTTTAAAAATTTTAATTTTAAAAAATTTAAAAAAATTTAAAAAATAAGAAAATTTTTAAAATTTTAATTTTAAAAATTTTAAAAAAAGAAAATTTAAAAAAATTTAATTTTAAAAAATTTAAAAATTTAAAAATAAGAAAATTTTAGAAAATTTTAAAAAAAAAAATAAGAAAATTTTAAAAAAAATTTTAAAAATTTAAAAAAAAAATAAGAAAATTTAAAAAAATTTAAAAATTTAAAAAAAGGGGGAGGCGGCGGCGGCGGAGGTGGCGGCGGTGAGGGAGCGGCGACGGCGGCAAGGGAGCCGCCCCGTTCGGCCTCCCCCCCCTTTTTTAAATTTTTTATAATTTTAATTTTTTTAAATTTTTCTTAATTTTTAAAAAATTTAAAATTTTCTTAATTTAAAAAAAATTTAGAATTTTCTTAATTTTTTTAAATTTTCTTAATTTTAAAAAAATTTAAAAATTTTCTTAATTTTTAAAATTTTTAAAATTTTCTTAAATTTTAAAATTTTTAAAATTTTCTTAATTTTTAAAATTTTTAAAATTTTCTTAATTTTTAAAATTTTTAAAATTTTCTTAATTTTTAAAAATTTTCTTAATTTTTTTAAAATTTTTAAATTTTTCTTATTTTTTTTAAATTTTTTGATTATTTTAAATCTAATTTAATTAATTTATATACTATTATTTACACGTAGACGCGAAACGGCGTCGTTTTTGCATTTTCTCCGCCACGTCAGCGTGCAAAACGACGCCGTTTTGGACCGAGCTCGCCGGAAAGTCGCCACGTCAGCCATTTGGCTGGATTTTCGCCGGAGTGGCACTTAAGTGTCCCATTTTACTCCGATGATGGCACTTAAGTGTACCATTTTAAAGTTATAAGACTTGGAAAGTGTCGGCGTCCAAGTTATGGCACTCAGGGTGTCCTCACCTCCAAAATTGCAAAATTGATCCACATCAACCGTCAACCATGCAGCTGCGTTACATAAGACGACCAGTATTGATTCGACTGACATGTCATGATTTTTGACTAAAGTTAAAAGGATGAAGTACATTGAAAAATCGTTAAAAGTTTGAGGATTAAATTTGCCATATTGAAAGTTTAGGACTAATTCAACTGCCATGCAATAGGTTTATCCCTTTTTAAAATATTTTATTGTCTAACAACAAGATTAGAATCCTCTAATAAAATACTTGAAGCATTTAGAAGCATTTACAAATGAAATTGCCTCTCCAAGAGGAATTGTAGCTCACTCTGCAAGTACATTAAGTTCACCTACACTCAAGTACTTTGTAAAATAATTACATCAACACTCTTTTATAGAATTACAAGCAGAATCACGACGTATATTTTTTCAAAGAATAAGCAAAGAAGTACAAAAAAGCTTTGAGACTGTTTTGATCAACTCGACCAACCTTCAAAAACCACTTTGATGCAATATAAAGCCCTCCAAACTTGATCAACGAGTTGAAGTCTTTATATAGGTCATGTAGCGCCTTGCCGATGCTCTAGGGATCCAAGGTTTTGTTTGGCAGGAGCAGTTGGGGAAAATTCCCTTGACAAAATCTTTCACCAAAGGGACAAAGCTTCAGTTTTATTGTTTGAAATGGGTTCTGTGTCACTCCAGAAAGAAAGCAACTAGTTTACACTATAGGCAAAAGTAAAATGCAAGGAAAAAGGAGAAAAGTAAAACTGCGATCGAATGTAAAAGTGTGATAAAAGAAAGATAGCAATTGAAAGGAATGATCGATTGTCGATTTAGCAAAATGTCATTTACATCGATACCTCTTTGACTATTTGTAGTGGTAACTCACAGGTAATTGCCTTTTAGCAGTTACCATTTCAATATTTAAGATGTTCCAAAAGCTTTCGCTCCTTGTCGATAATTGTTTTGCCTTGCCGATATTTTCGCTAGTGCCGACTCCTGTAATTGTCTTCATTCTTATCTCGCTCGTTTCGGCAAGTTCTCCTTTTGCATTGTTCAAGATCCCTATTGTTTTTTTTTTTTTTTTTTTGAACAGATCAAGATCCCTATTGTTGACTATTGGCATTCTGGCCCACTGTCTGTGAATTCCCGTGTCAGGATTGCTCTACTCTCTTCGACTTCTGAAGCCCAACAAGCTAATTTGGGCACCAACAAATGCCCCTTTTAAAAGAATTAAAAGAATTCTTTTAACTACTTTAATGATTGTACTAATCGGCGCTGTCACCTTCTTTCTCGCGCAATGTCACTTCAGCTTCCTTCCTCTGTACGTAGACTGGTGCCTTTTAGGGTTCTAATCCCACATACGTTTTGAATCGCTCCCTTCCTTTTCTCCTCTGTAGCCGCGCGGCTCTTGACTTTCTGTTGTCGCTTTTGACGCCGTTGAAGCCCACTTTAAAGATGGAATTTTTATCCATTTTCTTTGTCATCTTCAATCTTTCCTAATTCCCTTCTAGTCTTACCACGTCTCGATCATATGATCCCGACACTTTACTCGCTTGTTTTAAACAAATCAAGTCGTCAGAGTATGCAAACAATGTCTTCCTATTGCCTTAAAGCTCTACAGAAGAGGCAGCCGATGAGATCATCCTTGGTCCCTGTCTTCAAACACCAGTTCCTCCTCCCTTCCTTGCTGAAAGTTTCCCTCGACATGTGGAAGAGTTGCTCCGATTTCAAAGGGACCACCTTTTGGAGTATGTCTTGATACTCGCCTCCCAAAAGCTTTGGGCTTTTCACTCTTTCAACTGCAATTTCTTCGATTGGTACTTTAGGCTAAAGGTCGTCAAGCATGAGATGTGGCACAAGGCTCGAATCAACAAGCCTTTGGAGTTTTGCACCTTTGATTGGAAGCTTAATCACAATCTTTTGGGTAGCCTTGCCAGCTTTTGGTCGCCATCTGCTAATTGTTTCTTCTTCAGGTCAGACCCTATGTCAGTAACCCTTCTGGATGTGTATGCCATCATAGGTTTGAGTCTGGATGGTGATGATGCCAATGTTGTTGATCCTTTAGCTTGTGATTTCCTCAAAAAAGGTATCGACCTTTCTTACACTGATTTTCCAAAATGCTTATGCTCGCTGAACAGGAGATGTTGAGGATGAAGAGCATGTTGTCTTTTTGCTTTATTGGCTGTCCAAGTTAATTTTTCGTCATCCCTCTCTTCAAATAACTCGACGCTCAAGGGTTTGGCTTTTTATATTTCCCGAGGTAAGAATGTAGCCATGGGCCGCCTTGCTCTTGCTGCCCTCTACCATGGCCTAGGTTTCTCAGTTGTTGCTATGTGTGTTCCTACTTATGGGGTCTTCCACGATCCATTCTGGATCCTTCAAGCATGAGTCAGGTTGTATTTTCCGTCCCTATTCTCATATGTGAAAGTCTTGCTTCTGCAAGGGACCATATTTGAACCGTTCTATCTCGAGAGTAAAGGAGCGCAGCTACTGAGCTTCCACCTGTTGGAGAAATCTTTCCAGAATATTTTGAAGCTGACAAAACGTTTCTATCAGTCTAAGTCTGGATATTTGCAGACTGTCAGTTTAAAGTCTGAAGACTTTCTAATCACCAGACTCAGCACTCAAGACTCAAGACTTTTCTCATTGACAGTCTTTCTGATCCAGTGACGAAGGAAATCCAGAGCCGAAGTTTATGGTTAAGGATTTAATCCTATCCTCTGGAGAAGATCTCTTGGTTGGATAAATATATCGGATTCTTTTATCAATTGAAGATCCGGTGGTCGACGAAAGATTCTTGGAATGTTCTATTCTTGGAAACCAAGATCCTGATTGTATGGGCGAACAGGATTGATGGGCTATCGTCAGGTTCCTTTTATAGCTCGAATGATCTCCTTAATTGATTCCGTCCAACGGGTAGATTGGAGGAATTCCTTTGGTAAGTGCCAACGGTATGATGGGATAAAGGAGTATAAAAAGGAAGACGTTCTAGTTGTGGTAGTAACGTGATCGATAGAGAAATTCCAGAGTCTGAAGCACCTTGATTATTAGTCGATACAGTTTGAGCGAAATTGTATACATAGAGAGTGTTTATACTTGGTGATACCTTGAGCGAGTGTGGTAGATCATCTACACATAGAAATCAAGGAAGATCAACGCTGTAACATCTCTTTGTTCATAGTGGAATCCAGCCAATTGGCTGTCAGTGCAGAAGAGTGGACGTAGGCTTGAATCAAGCCGAACCACTATAAACCGCGTGTTCAATTCTCTCTTTCCTTTACTCAGTCTTACGTTGATTATTATTTATCACAAATTCTTCAACTGTCTAAGTATTGTGCAATCATCCGAAAAATCTTGTATATACCTATTCACCCCCCTCTAGGTATTCGTACTAGCTATATCACCACCTTCGTCCTTCTCCCGAAGGGTCGTCGTCTTTCCAACATTTTCTTCACTGGTTCTACCATCTCTCCTTGAATAGCGATGATTTCTATCCACTCTTAAGCCCAGATTTTGCCTTTATCTTTGATTTTGGCCGGGCTAAGGACAACCAAGAATTTTGGTGTTTTGTCTTGGTTGCGTTTGACCTGACATTAAGGCTATCACTTCAAGGGATGCCGAAATCAGGCATGGAGATTTACTCTCCTCAATACTATGCTCGGTAGCTCGGCTTGACGCAAGGCATCCTGACTGTGGCCCCTTACTCCATGGATTTTCCTTTTGATGAGAAGCACCTTCTCAGGGTAACCGAGTTATTTGATCCTTTCGTTTGTAGCTGCACAGTTACTAGCAAGATACTCCGCCATTTCACAATCAAGCAATTTGCCCCTGTCCTTAACGTTCTCAAGAGTTTCACCACTTGGTGAAGGACCTATCGAGACTCCTCTTTGCTGAATACTTTGACACCCTACTGATGCCGTTGATCCTTCGTCTAGTTTACCTTCCTCTCTAACTCACCAAGCGCCGAAAAGAACGTGAAACTCAGTTATTCCCTTTTCTCTATTTTGTGATTTTCTTTAGTCCAACCTTAGTCTGATTTTTTCAGTACTTCATGTATACCAGCTTCCACGCGGGTTTCTACTCCTTGGAATAGGAGGCGTTTATCCCGACTATGCAATCTACTCCGCCAGCACATCTGACTTCCAGCTCTTCTGCACTTGATATAGTCGATGTGGCACCATTACAAGTTCAAGGTCGTTCCCTTGTCAATAGCTCTACATCTTCGATATCTCTTATTGCCAAAGCTTCGGCATCAGCTCCGATTGACATCAATTACTCTTGAAGCCTTGCAACTCTCCCTACGTCAGAGCATGCTTCTTCGTCTTCCGAGAAAGCAAGCGGATCCCTTTCAATACCGGGAGAAATCTCGTTGGAATCGATCCTTCCTCAAGAGCCTATTTCTCATGCTGCCAATGAGCAGATCCTGCTGAACCTCAAGGAGAATCAGCCTTATTGCCAGCCCTTGAAAACTTGGAAGTAAATTCCCCTCTTGCTCCAAATCCCTCTCCAGAGAGAAGAAGCAATCCCGTTTGTGCTCTCGTCTCATCTGTTGCTACCTCAGATTTCTCCTAAGAGCCGCCTATCACTTTTAGTGCAGACAAAGAAAGGGAATCCACTTTATCTCTAGCTTAGGGCTTCATTTTTTCTTCATCAACCCTAGTGATTTTGGAAGCTATTTTTTCCCAGCCGTTACCTTGATTGTGGTTTCACCATCCTCCATTGCCAGCTGTTATCTAGTGGGTTAGAGTGTGCTACCACTATTGACGTAAGTTTGGCTCGCATTTTGTCTTTGCTTTGTTTGTTATATTGCTTCTCACTTCTATCTTGTTAGATTCCCTGTCACGAGCCTACTCCTACTATCACTAGGTCAACAACCCAACTTGACCCAAGGAAAGTCTCTCTTCTTGCTTCCAACGCAGTCGAGAACGTCAAGTTAACTCTTCACAAAATTAGTCAGACGCCTTCTATCACCCCTTTCGAGTTTAGTCCAGAAGAACTTGCCAAGCTTACTCCAGAGAAATGGTTTCAGTCCTTGAAGATATTCAAAGAAGGCCTTTTTGGGCTCTTTGGGTAACAACTCTAGCATTTTTTATTTTAATTTTTTAATTTCTTTTACTAAATGATTGGTTCCATGGGACCAAACTAGACTGGTCGGTCCGGTCCAACACCCAATCCCAAAAATTGAGAATCGATCCTCCCGATCCGGTCCGGTTCCACCGATCAACACTAGTATACAAAATAGAACAATACAATTTCCTCTAACTTGTGCCATGATACTAGAGCCATATTTTCTGACCTAGCTTCCGCAAATCACTCAAATTGCCTCCGTTTTATTTATTTATTTATTTATTTATTATTTGTTATTGCAAATTAAGCCTTGCAAAACAAATTAACATTCGGCAGGAATTTGTTTCTTATATCATGGCCAAGAATAAAAACATAGTTGACGGAGGAAACTCTTCAGTGGAGGAAATTTTGAACTCACCACAAAACAAAGAATCGGATCAAATTGATCCCATCGAAGACCAGCATCTGCAACTCAACATTCTACCAAACTGCTTCTTGCTCCAGTGCATGTTTCTAGGCCGACCTAGTGGGCTCCTATCCAGTGGTTTCCAGTTCAAAGTCCATGGGACATTAGACCAAACTAGACATGGGCCCCATACGGCACATCTAGAGAAGAAGGGAATGCCGGTGCCGGGATGGAGTGGATGGGTCTAGGCCCGAGACCCGAACCCATTCCACAGGGACCAAGAGTAAATCCCTACCTGACTGCGGCACTCAGCTTTCTGCCATATCTTGTTTCGGCCAACAATGGTCGTCTATGAGATAGCTAGTATAAGCACCTAGAGGGGGGGTGAATAGGTGCAAAGACAATTTCTCGTGATATGTGAGCAATATTGGACAATAGCAATGAAGCTCGCCTATTTGTTATCACAACTAATTATGATCAAAGTAATAGAGAGTAGGGAAGAGAAAATGAACACAAGGTTTATAGTGGTTCGGCTTATTCCAAGCCTACGTCCACTCTTCCGCACTGATAGCCTACCGGCTGGATTTCACTATGAACAAAAGAGTTGTTATAGCAATGCTCTCCCTTGATTCCACAGTATAGATACTCTATCACACTTCCTCAAGGTTTCTCACAAATATAGACTCTCTTTTGCGTATAAGATTTTACTCAGCAAATGAATTGACTAAGAACAAGGAGCTTCAGACTTTGGAATTTTTTTATCGCGCATACACTCGAACAACTAGAACGTCTTCCTTTTATACTCCTTTATGCCATCATACCTGTTGGCACTTACCAAAGAATTCTTCCAATCTTCTCGTTTGACAGAATTAATTAGAAAGATCATTCAAGCTATTTAAGGAACATGACGATAGCTCATCAATCATGTTCGCTCATACAATCAGGATCTCAGTTTCCATAAGTAGAACCTTCCAAGTATACTTCGCCAATCATCGGATCCTTAATCAATCTTGATTCGAATAAAGGATTCCGTTATGTCATATCCAGCCAAGAGATCTTCGTCAGTCGATAAGGTCAAATCCTTAACGAAACATCCAGTTTTGGATAGACCTTCTTCGACAAACTAGAAACTGTCAGTGAGGATAGACTTTGAGTCTTGAGTCTAGCAGTCCGGAGGTCTTCAGACTTTAAGTAGTAGAGTTTGCAAATCTTCAGACTAGACTGATGGAAACGTTTTGTCAGCTTCAAAACACTCCACGAAGATTTCTCTAACAATCTCCCACTTTTTGATGGTGATGAAACTTTCTTGCAGATTTGGATAACTTTGACTTGCAAAATATTACTCAAGCAAATATGGATATCTTATATAGATAAACGGCTTAAAGATAACACTAGAATCTGCAACCACAGAAAATAGGTTAGTCTTGAGGTGAGTAAAAGCCATAAGATATCAATAGTACTTAAGATAAACAGCCAATGCCAAATCTTGTCAAATCCAGTCCACAGCCAGACATAAAAGTCAAGTCAAAACAAATACCAAAACAAATTAAGAGTTCTAATTCAAAAAGTTCAAAGTTCAAATCTGCATCCCATCTCTCCCCCTTTTTGTCAGCATTAAAAAGGTAGAAATGGAAAGAGAATGGAATCAAGATTGCTTGAGAACACGAACAAGCTGGAAATCTCCCATTGACTGGACAATGCCTTCCAGCTTTCTCAATTCTTCCTTCAGTTGAGCTACATCTTCACCCTTAGCATTTGCTTGAATCTGAAGAGCAATGGCTTGGATATGATCATTCAAAGAAACTGAAAAAGTTTTGCTTGTAGTCTGCAAATTCTGTACTTCATATCCCAGAGCATATATCTGACCCCGCAACTCTAAGAGAACATCAAGAATTCTGCGAAAATTTGCTGAATTATCAGTGTGTGTACTGACTTCTGCACGATCAGATGGAGTAAAGGCAGACGATGGCAAATCAGCATAGTTACGCAGATTGGGTGATGAAACACCATGTCCCTCCTCAGGAAATTGAGAGGCATAGATGTCCTCTAGATCTGCTGGAGAGAGGCTTACTCCTTCACGGGTGGCAGGATATGAGGACATTCCTCTTTTCTCACGATCTCCCCCTGTTTCCATGTCTTCAGGTGGAGAAGAGTGTTCCTCATGCTCTCCTTCCTCTTGATCTCCTTTCTCCTCTTCTTCTTCTTCAATTCTTTCCTCCTCAGCATCTCTTTCTTCTGCTTCTCTCTCCTCTGTTTCTTTCTCCTCTACTTCCAAATTTTCTCTTTTTTCAGTCCTCTATTCTATCTCATCTGAGTCTTTCTTTTGTCGTTCCGTTGATTCTGGAATAGAACGATTGAGTTTCTTCAGTGCCATTGCAGAAATGGTGATGTCATCCTCATATTCTTCATCCTCAACGATAAGAGCTCTTCTTTTCTTGGATGGAGCAACCATGGGCTCCTTCCCTTTTCTTTTTGCTGCTGAAGAGATTTGATGAGTCTTGGCAGGGGTTTTCTTCTTGAATTTCTCCAACGCCTTGTTAAGTTCCTTCAGACGCATTTTAGACACCATTTTCAGTCCCACTACCATTTGATCACACATTCTAACACAGAGAATTCGAGGAGGCTAAGTATTCAAATGTCTGAATAACTTGGTCACAAGAGTTGGATAAGGAAGTTGACCCTTGTCCTTCACCACTGCTCTATACATGTGGAATATGATAGTGTGAGGAAGAGAAAACTTTTTCCCATCATTGATAGCATACATCAGCTTTGCCTCTGAGTTTGAAACATCAGTCTTTGAAGTAGATTTTGGTCTGAGGCAATTAATCACAATCTTGTGAAGCAGAATGTTGAACACACGCATCCTTGAGTAGGAAATCTTTCCCTCTGTCCTTCTATCCTTAACAAGTTCCAACGTAGCACGAGCAATAGACACATTGATAGGTTGATATCTCCCTCTTTCAACCTCAATTACATCAGCCAACATATCTACATCCACCACATAATCCTGATCTCGGACACTAAAAGAGAACCCATTCGCATTCAGGAAACTGAGACTCGAATAAAAGTATGCAGTGAGTTCAGCATAGGCTTCTGTAGATTCAGAACAAAACTGCTCAAGTTGAAGAAGACTGAATTTTTCTAAGTTGACGTTCACAGAGTTAAGGAAATCAAAATCTACACTTCTAGGGTTTATCACCCTACGCTTCAACAACTTAGTGTATAGATGCTTGTGTTCCTCCGAACGAAACAAGTCTGTCATTTTGCTCCGAATTCTTGCTGCAACACCCATTCTTGGTTGAAATTGACTGTACAACTTGTCATCATCATTCCCATCTGGCTGATTCAGCCCTCCAACACATGGATCACTAGGGATATTAACAAGGGTTTCTTCTGTCGACTCCGCAGGGGCAATTCCCAAACGTTCCATATTTCGTAAGAAGATGTACTCATTACCATACCCTTTGTCCTTAAGAAACTCATCGATGTAATTCAATGGAGTACTGCTCATCTTTAAAGCACGGTAAAGCTTATAAGTAAAAGAGAGCTTATGAATTCTTACATATTCTACGCCTTCGATGATTTCTTCCTCTTCTCAATGAGCAACATCCTGTGGACTAGATGGAGGAGATGGACGCTGCTGAGAATGTTGTGGGCTCCGCTGCTGACTAGGAGACTCTTCTTCCTTGGTGAGATTAAAGTGAGTAGGCCCCTCACGCATTTGCTGCGGTCCCCTATTTGCGATCCTCGAAGACTTCCTTCACAGTCTTTGAAAGATTCCAAACTTGTTTTTCCCAAGAAAGATGACAACTTTTTGAAGATTAAACAAGAGAAGAAGACAGAAGTGGAAGATCGATGCTTTTTAGGATTTTTGGAGTAAAACGAAGAGGAACCGTTTGAATATAGGACAGTGGAAGAGAGGCATACAAAACGTTGTTGACACCTAATTTTTCCCATTTCTCATTGACCCGGAGAGCCTTCCTCACTTCTCATTGACCCGGAGAGCCTTGTATCCTGGAGTCTTCCTCACTTCTCATTGACCCGGAGAGCCTTGTATCCTGAAGTCTTCCTCACTTCTCATGACCCAGAAAGCTTTGTATCCTTGAGTCTTCCCAACTTCTTATGACCCGGAGAGCTTTGTATCCTGGAGTCTTCCTCACTTCTTATGACCTGGAGAGCTTTGTATCATGGAGTCTTCCCCATTTCTTATGACCCGGAGAGCCTTGTATCCTGGAGTCTTTCTCACTTCTTATGACCTGGAGAGCTTTGTATCCTGGAGTCTTTCCCATTTCTTATGACCCGGAGAGCCTTGTATCATGGAGTCTTCCCTACTTCTTATGACCTGGAGAGCTTTATATCCTGGAGTCTTCATCACTTATTATGACCCGGAGAGCCTTGTATCCTGGAGTCTTCATCACTTATTATGACCCGGAGAGCCTTGTATCCTGGAGTCTTTCTCACTTCTTATGACCTAGAGAGCTTTGTATCCTGGAGTCTTCCCCATTTCTTATGACCCGGAGAGCCTTGTATCCTGGAGTCTTCCCCACTTCTTATGACCCAGAGAGCCTTGTATCCTGGAGTCTTCCCCTACTTCTTATGACCCGGAGAGCCTTGTACCCTGGAGTCTTTCCCTCACTTCTTATGACCCGGAGAGCCTTGTATCCTGGAGTCTTACATCCTTCTTATGACTCGGAGAGCCTTGTATCGGGAGTCTTCCTCACTTTTATGACTCGGTGGGCTTTTGCAGCCCGAACTCTTTCTTCACCTTATTGACAAGATGCACTTCCATAATTATGAGTCATTTCCGTTGACCTGATACGTGCCTATGCACCTAGGGTCTTTCTATCGTCAAAATAATTTAGGTGTCTTCTATCTTTGAATGCAACCTCTTCGGCCCCCATTCAAAGAGGGGTTTGTTGACACCTAATTTTTCCCATTTTTCATTTAGATTTAATTGTCTACAGAATTAGGAATTTAGTCGTTTAAGAAAAATGATAAAAAAGAGCAAAAAAAAAAAAGGAACAACAAAGCAAACAAAAGATAAAAAAAGAAAACAAAAAAAAAACAAAAAAAAAATAGAAAAAAAGAGACATGGAAGGGGCCGGGCCGAATCTCGCTTTGGCCCGGCCCATGCCGCTTTCTCTCTTCCTCTCGTGCGTGAAACCCTAGCGGAGGAGGGGGGTTCGAAGGGAGCGAGAGGAGAGGAAGGGGGGAAGGAGAGAGAGGGGGCGGGGAGGAGAAACGAAGAAAAAACTAGAGAAGAAAAAGGGGGGAATAGAGAGAGAGTTCAAGGGAGGAAGGAGCGGCGCCGAGCTGCCCAATCGAGGCCGCCCCCGCCGTCTTCTTCGGAACCCAAATCTGAGGAAACGGAGGGGAGGAGGGCAACGGCGGCGCTGCCCAACGCCATCCGAGCAGCTGTCCTCCTCGTCGCCCCAACCCGACGCCGCTCGACCAACCGAGACCGCCATTGTCTTCCCCGAAACCCAGATCTGGAGAAGCCGAGGGAGCAGCTCGCCGCCAAAGCCACCTGCAAGTCTGCCCTTTCTCCTCGACGCCGAGCCGCGTTCTCGCACCTCGAGCGATGCCCACACCTTCGCGCCGTTGCTGCCGGGCGCGGACGTCCGCAGCACTGCGTCGCAGCAGCTCGAGCCACCGCCGCGCCTCCGCCCGTGACGACCTGCGCTGCGCTCGCTCGCAACCGACAGCACCCGCCGCCGCTGTCTCGACGTCGCCCGAGCCTCCTCGCGCCACCGCCACTCCACCCGAAGCCGGCCACCGTCCCGCCAGCCCGCCGGAGTTCCTTCTCGCCCGCAAGCTCGCGTCACCGCTTCACCGCGAGCTCGCGTCGCCGCCCCCGCTGCCTGCCTCGCTCCTCCGCCCGTAACAACCCGCCGTGCTCGCTTGTAGCTCGACGCCGCTGCCCCGACGCCGGTAGATCCCAAGCCGGCTGCCGCGTCTTCACCTGGGCCTCGCGCGCGCCGCGTCTCCGCATTCGGCTCCGCCGCACCGCCGCTCGGCGTCAAGCCCGCCGCCGCCGTTGTCGGCGCCGCTAGCAAACCCTCGGTTTCAGCCCAAAACGGGTCGAGCACGGGTCGCGAACCGGGTAGGGTTTCTATCCACGTGGGCTGTCGTAGTGGGCCATCCGCCTTTGGGTTTGGGCTAGCTTAGGTAGTGGGTTTCTTTTTTTTTTTAAATAGAAAGTATTAGATCAGATTGGGCCCGCTGGTTGGGCCCAATCAAGCCAAGGTAAGGCCCTACCAAGTCGGGCCTTGCTTCCAAGCGGGCCAGTTCAGCCGGCCCCCATTTGGACCGAATCCGGTCCAGGTCTCCGACAGGACCCGATCCGCGTTGGACCTCAATAGGGTCGGGTCGAACCGAACCGAACCCGACCCGGTTCACCTTTTATAATAAAAAAATTAATTTAAAATTCTAAAAATATTTTCTTTAAACAAATTAAAATTTTAAAAATTAATTAAAACAATTTCGAAAATCCAAAAATTATTTAAAAATTAGAAATTAGTTATTTTTCTTTAAAAATTAAAAAAATTAAAAAAAATTAAAACAATTTCGAAAGTCCAAATAAAATTTTAAAAATTAGAAATTAGTTATATATATATATATATATATATATTTTTTTTTTTTTTTTTTTAAATTAAAAAATTAAAAAAATAAAATAAAAAAATTTCGAAAATCCAAAAATGATGGGGTTTGTTTAGGACTTGCCATGTATTGCCATTTTAGCATTATTAGACCTTTATATGCTCGTATATTGATTATGTTAAATGTTTAATTTGCATATCTAATTATGTTTGATTGCACGTGTTTAATTTTATGGCAATTAGGATTTTGATAGTTATGATTATTACTTTAATGATCGCGCACCCGCATGATCACCTCATATGTTAGTGGATAAATATAAAATTAATCCAAACTGTCGACAAAAATCATTTTGTTAAAATGAACAAGATTAGGTACCGAAAGGGCACTAATTGATTAATTAGTGTAATCAAGTCCCCGAACCTAGATTCTCTGGTTTGCGTAGGAAGTGAGGTATACTCCCATACCTCACTTGGTTTCTAGCCGACCCCAATAGGCTAGTGGCGACTCCTTTTGTGCAAAATTTCTTAAAAATATCCCAACGTCACGCGGGGTATGGGCTTGGGAGAGCCCGCGCCTGATCATGGGCCTTAGTCCCGTCCTTTAGGCAATACCCCTAAACCTGTTCCCTCCCCCCGAGGGTAGGTCGCGACAAACGTCATAAAAGAAAGTAAAAAGATTCCTTTTAAAAATAACTGTCTTTTTCAAAAATTAGATAACTGGCATTTAAAATTAACTTCATTTTCAAAAAAGAAAGATTGTGATAATCACGGAAATTTAAAAATAGCAAAAATCAATTATGGACAGATTTTTTCACTGTTCACTTTCATGTACTGTTCACTTTCTCTCTATTTTGGGCAATTTTTTCACTGTTCCTGGCTTCTGTCGAGTGGTCGATTCCGGTTGATTTTCTCGATGATTGGGGCTGATTTTCAGTGAGAATGGTCGTATGTGGACCGCCTTCAGACCCTTGTGGAGCTTGATTTGTATTGTCTCAAGTTTGGGGAGCATGGAAGGCCGCGACTAGGGTTTTGCTTCTGGTTTGCTGTGCAATTGACGCTACTGGTCGTTGGGCTTTGTGGGGCTTTGACTGGTTGGTAAGTGTTGGTGGCCAGCATTGTCTTTTCCTCCCCAAATCGTGACTGAACACCTGGTATGGCTTGATTCTCAACTTCCGAAATCTTGGCTACGGTTTCTGTTTCTTTTGTGCTTCATTACTACTACTGTTGGGTATGGCTTCTTCCTCGAACCTTACAAATTGTATGGGCCGACCTTTTGAGAAGTCCCAAGCCGGGAATAGGCGTAGCGAAGCCGCCTTAGATTCGGCTCTCATGGCCCCCGCCGCGACTCGGCCCGATGCCTAAAAATCGAATATGCGAAAAGCCCCCCCCCAACTCAATCATGGGCTAGTGTTGCTAAGCTTTCAGCGAAGGGCTATGAACTTAGCTATATCCCCCAACTTCTATTGGGAAAAATGTTGTTGTCCACCTTTCTGAGGATGTTGTGCATGCTGCTGATCTGAAATGGAACCACTGTCTAGTGGGTTACTTTGTTGGCAAGAGAGTTCCTTTCAAAATGATTGAATCGGTACTTAAGGATACTTGGGGATCTCATTTAACGGAAGTGCTAGCTAACGATGAAGGATTCTATTTCTTCTTTATTCCGGATCATGATTATCGCAAGAAAATTCTCAATGAAGGCTCACTAACGGTGGATAGAGTACCACTTATCCTTAAACAATGGCACCCCACTCTTGAGTTGAGGAAGGATCTGCAATCCTCTGTGCCCGTTTGGATTCGCATGAAGAACATCCCGTTCACTTATTGGTCAGCTCCTGGTATTAGCCAAATAGCAAGTGCTGTGGGTAGACCGTTGTATGTAGACCCTTTTACTAAAAAGATGAGACAACTATCCTATGCAAGGGTATGTGTTGAAGTGTCTGCTAAGCTGGAAAGATGTGAAACGGTGGAAGTCTTCTTGAATGGTGAATCCTTCATTGTCCCCATCTTCTACAAGTGGAGACCGATCTCCTGTCTCAAGTGCCATGTGTTTGGCCATAACTGTGAAAGAGTAGAAGTCCCGGTTCCCACTACTGTGGATTCTCGGGTGCCTGTTGTTGCTGAAGTCTCGGTCCCTCCTGCTATGGAGTCTCGTACTCCTACTATTACTGAGCTTTCTTCGAATACTCAGGTTCATGTGGCCCAAAGTGACCAGTGTGAAGGATGGAAGCAAGTGACCCACAAGAAAAAGAAACAACAACCCAGTACATTAGCGATGGGTAAGTCTTCTACACCCTCCTCTTTTTCTGCATTGAAGTCCAAAGACAATGCGGAATCCTTATTTCCACCTTTGAGCAAATCTGTCCAGAAAGACCAAGAGATCCTTAAGCCTAGTGCTGCAGGACCTTCTTCTTCGATTGTCCTAATGGAGCCGATTTTAAAAAATGCATCTATGATGTCTGGCTCATTGGATGAAGATTCTGAGGATGTGGCTAGTGCAATGAGTAGTAGCTCTGAGGAGCTTGAGCCAAACAACTCTCGAGAGCCTGCTATTAATGATGATCGTATTGCTGAAATTGAGACAACTCCTATCAAAGAGGATATCCCTCAAGTTTCAACTCCATCAATCGAGGTGACTGCTCTTCCGAAATAGGGGACTAGTCGGAGGAGGCCTCCTAAACGCCAGTAGCTCCTCTCCCTCTCTTTATATATATTTATAGCTATGATTATAGGAGTTTGGAATATAAGGGGTCTATGTCATCACTTGAGACAAGCGGAGATTAGGAATTTCGTTAGGTCCAATAACTTATGCTGTATTGGGATAGTTGAAACTAAAATTTCCTAGGGTGCTTTCGGTCCGGTCTCTGCTGTGTTGTTGCCGGGTTGGAATTGGGAAAGCAATTATAATTATTCCTCTAATGGAAGAATTTGGGTGGGGTGGAATCCTCTGGAAGTTTCGTTTATCGTTAACTCTTCTTCGGATCAAGCTATTCATGGAAAGCTTTCTAATGTTAGTTTTGGTAAATGGTTCTTTCTCACGGTTGTTTATGCTGAGCATACATTTGTCTCTAGACGGCCTTTATGGACCGATCTTATTCAAACCAGTTCTCTACATTCGGTTTCTCCTTGGATTATAGCAGGAGACTTTAATGCGATCTGTGACCCTTCGGATAGGTTGGGCGGGTCTAATGGCTGGATCCCAGCTTTTGACGAGTTCCGTGAGTGTCTCTTTCAAGCTGGTTTAGATGATCTCAGATATACAGGTAATAGATTTACTTGGTCTACGTCGATGGGTCCTAATCGTAAGCAAAGGAAAATCGACCGTGTTCTGGTTAATTCACGCTGGTCAGCTGAATTCTCTTTCTCTAAAGCTTCATTTTTGGCCCCTGGCATTTTGGACCATTCTCCGATGGTCATTAAGATCCTCCCTACCCCTAAGTCTTGCAAGCCATTCAAGTTCTTCAATTTTTGGCTTACCCACCCGGATTTCTCTAATATGGTTTCTCAAGTTTGGAACTCCTCGCTTAGGGGTACTCCGATGTTTATGCTTTGCTCCAGGCTTCGTCTCCTTAAATATAGATTGAAGCAGCTCAATAAGGAGTTTTTTTCGGATCTCTCCTATAGAACGACTGAAGCTAGACAGGTGTTATGTATTACTCAGGAAGCTCTACAGGTTGACCCTTATAATATTCAGCTTGTTGAATTGGAGAAACTTCAGCTCCAGTCTTTTTTAGATTTGCGCCTTCAAGAAGAATCTTTTTATAGACAAAAATCCCGAGTTCTTTGGCTGAAAGAAGGGGATCTCAATACAAAGTTTTTCCATCAATCGGTAAACAAAAGGCATCTTTATAACAGAATTATTTCGCTGTCCAATGGGAACTACACCACTTCAAATCCTTCTGAAGTTCAGAACCTTTTTGTTGATCATTTTCGTGAGCTCTTGGCATATTCTCCTCCAGTTGCTCGGCCTTCTTTGGAAGAGATGCGTGCGGTTCTAAGTCACACCCTTGATGAGGATCAGGTGCGTTTCATCTCTAGCCCTATTTCTGATGCTGAGATTAGAGATACGCTCTTCTCTCTTGCAGTGGGTAAAGCCCCTAGCCTCGATGGATATAATGTAGAGTTCTTTAAGCATTCTTGGGAAATGGTTGGACCCTCGGTTATTTTGGCAGTTAAAGATTTCTTTACAATAGGCAAGTTGTTGCGGGAGATAAATACGACCATCTTGGCCTTGGTTCCCAAAGTCCCTAATGCTTCTAATGTTAACGATTTTCGGCCAATTGCTTGTTGTAACACCATCTACAAGTGTATCACCAAGCTTATTGCCAACCGGCTCTCTCATATGCTTCCCTCTATTATTAGCTTACCCCAAAATGCTTTTGTTAAAGGTAGGCGTATAAGTGACAATATTTTGCTTGCTCAAGAGCTCTTTTGTGGTTTCCACCTTGATCCTTATCGGCCTAAATGCGTGATAAAGGTCGACTTTAAGAAGGCTTATGATACGGTGGATTGGAATTTCATTGATCTTTGTTTGCAAGCTTTTGGTTTCCCCTCGGAGTTTATTGCCTGGATTATGGTCTGCATACGTACCCCTAAATACTCGGTTTCTATAAATGGGGAGCTCCATGGGTTTTTCTCGAGTGGTAGGGGTATTCGACAAGGTGACCCGATGTCTCCCTACATCTTTATCCTTGTGATGGAAATATTTACCGGCCTCCTGGATATCCAAACTAGGCGTCCTGATTTTCGGTTCTTCTGGCGTTGCAAGCCCTCTAGACTCTCTCATCTTTTCTTTGCTGATGATGTATTTCTCTTTGCTGAAGCTAGCTTGCCGTCCATTGAACTACTTAAGGATGGGATTGACAAATTTTCTAATTGGAGTGGGCTTGTTCCGAACCTTAGAAAGAGTGATGTTTTTCTCTTTGGGGGCTCCTCTAATCTTCGGCATGATATTTTAAATAAACTGGGCTTCCAGATGGTCACCCTTCCTTTTTGTTACCTTGGAGTTCTAGTTATTTGTGCAAGATTGAGTAAGGTGGATTGTGTGTCTCTGGTAAATTCAATCACAGCGAGTCTCCAGTCTTGGACTCATAGATTCCTCTCTTTTGCGGGACGCCTTCAACTTATAAGGTCGGTACTCCACTCTATCCAAGCCTTTTGGGCCAATGTTTTCTTTCTACCTTGTTCGGTCATTAACCAAATTGAACAAATGTTTAGGCAATTTTTGTGGAAAGGCCCGTCGATGGGCCCTGGAGGTGCTAAGGTCTCTTGGTGTGATGTTTGTCTTCCAAAAAAAGAAGGAGGCTTGGGTATTAGAACTCTTCGGGAGAATAATATTGCTTCTATGCTTAAGCACATTTGGATTCTCTTCTCTGATAAGGAATCCCTTTGGTGCAAATGGATCCATTCTACTTTTTTAAAGCGGAAAAACTTTTGGATTGTCTCGTGTCCTACTCATTGCTCTTGGGCGTGGAGAAAGATATTAAACTTGCGAGAACATTTCCAACAATACTTCAAGTGGAATATTGGGAATGGACGATCGGTTTCATTTTGGTTCGACCCATGGCACCCAAATGGCCCTTTATATAGGATCTTCTCCAACCAAGATATATACCACTCCGGTATCTCCCGACTAGCGACGGTTGCTAAAGGCTTTACCACGCCCATGGTGGAATCCTGGCCAATTGGTGGAATCCACTCTCGGTGTTTAACCAAGAGGATGATCGCTTTCATTGGCTGCCCCCCCTGGTCATTTTCCTCCGCCTCGCTTGGGAGTTGATTCGGCCAAAGGGCAATGCCGTCACTTGGGCCTCCTTTATTTGGAGCACTTCCTTGCCCCCAAGATATCAAACTCATCTTTGGCTTATTACTCGCAACCGACTGCCAACTTAGGTGTTGCTTATCTCTCATGGTAGAATTTTGCCTACCAATTGCCCCCTTTGCTCGTGTAGACTGGATTCTGTGAATCACTTGTTCTTTGCTTGTCACATTTCGAGTACCCTTGTTTCTTTTTGGGCAGCAAAATTTAACCTTGTTTGGCAAAACAAGCAGTGGATGGAGAATCTTGTATGGGCATCCAAGCGGTTTGTGGGTAAAAGCTTTTATCAAACTATGGCTCACTTTAGTTTTGGTGCGATGTGCTACATCATATGGAAAGAGCGTAACAATGTGCTTTTTCGCAATCAAACCCTTTCTCTTCTGGCGATGAAGATGCACCTCCAGAAGGCGATTAGAGATAAAGCTATGACGTTTAAGCATGTTGCTGACATTCCAAAGAATAGAAGACTTCAACAGAGCTAGGATCTTCATCCTTCTATCTTTAATTGATAGTAGTTCTTTAGTTTGTTTTTAGTCTTCCTTTCTTTCTTTTTGTTGTTTGTTTTGTTTGTTGGGAACCACGGTACCCCTATACTCACTTAGACTCCTGACTTCTTGAGTGTCTGTTTTTCGTTGGTGCCGGGCCTCCCCCCTTGTATTCTTCTTCGCAAAATCTATACTATACTTACCTTTACCAAAAAATAAAATTATGGACAGATAATTGTACCTTTTCGAGATTTAATCTGAGAGAGAGAATAAAATAACTTACAGTAAAAAAAAACAAAATCTCGATTGTCTGATTCTGAGAGTCTCTAGACTTTTACTTCTTCAGACTTCAAGATGTTGAGTCTAGAACGAATAACCTCAAATTGATTTTTCTCCAAAGGCTTTGTAAATATATCTACCAGTTGATTTTTTGAGTCAACAAACTGAATCGAAACTTCTCCATTTTGAACATGATCTCTAATGAAGTGATGTCAAATATCTATATACTTTGCTCTTGAGTGAAGAATTGGATTCTTGGTAAGATTGTTTGCGCTGGTGTTGTCACATTTAATCTTCGTGCATGAATCTTCAATTCCAAAGTCTCTCAACTGTTGTTTTATCCACAAAATTTGTGAACAACAACTTCCAAAAGCTACATACTTTGCTTCTGCTATAGAAAGAGCTACTGTATTTTGCTTCCTTGAAAACCAAGACATTGTCCTGCTTCCAAGTAGTTGACAGGTACCCGAGGTGCTCTTTCTATCAACTCTGCATCCGGCTAGGTTTGCGTCTGAGTATTCAAGAAGAGTAAAGTCTCCCTTTTTAGGATACCAAAGACCAAAGTTTGAAGTAGATACAATGTATTCGATAATACGCTTTGCAGCACTTAGATGAGATTCTTTAGGGTCTACTTGAAATATGGCACAAATGCAAACACTAAACAAAATGTCAAGTCTAAAAGCAGTAAGATAAAGAAGTGAATCAATGATACTCCTATATAACTTCTAGTCAACTTTCTTTCCTCCTTTATCTTTGTCCATCTTCAAGGAACTTGACATTGGTATGTCAGTCTTTTTGCAATTTTCCAGTCCAAACTTTTTGACAAGATCATTAGCATATTTTTCTTGATGAACAAAAGTTCCTTCCTTTAATTGTTTCACTTGAAGCCCAAGAAAGAAGGTTAGTTCACCCATCATGCTCATTTCAAATTCATCCTGCATAGACTTAGAGAATTTCTTGCACAGACTTTCATTAGAGGATCCAAAAATAATATTATCTACATATATTTGAACAAGCAGAAAACTTTTGCTTTCTCTTTTAATAAATAGAGTAGTGTCTACTTTACCTTTAACAAAGCCGTTTTGAATTAAAAACTTACTCAGCCTGTCCTACCAAGCTCGAAGTGCTTGCTTTAAACCATATAAAGCCTTTTTCGGTCTCGAATGCGAGTCCGGTTTCCTTGGGTCTTCAAACCCAGGTGGTTGTTTCATATAGACTTCCTCATGGATAAATCCATTCAGGAAAGCACTTTTGACGTCCATTTGGAATAACTTGAAATTCTTATAACAAGCAAAAGCAAGTAATAATCGAATTGCTTCTAACATCGCTACTAGTGCGTAAGTCTCGTCATAGTCTATCCCTTTTTCTTGCATATATCCCTTGGCCATGAGTCTTGCTTTGTTTCTTACTACCTTTCCTTTCTCATCCATCTTGTTCCTAAAAACCCATTTAGCTCCAATAACAAACTTATCTTTCGGTTTATGAGTCAATTCCCAAACATCATTAATATTGAATTGCATGAGCTCTTCTTGCATAGCTTCAATTTAGCTTTCATAAGATAAAGCTTATTCTATGCTTTTGGGTTCTATTTCAGAAACGAGAGCCACAACACTAGACTCTTCACGCCTTTTGGATCTTGTGCGAATTCCTTCATTAATGTCACCAATAATGAGATCTTTGGGATGACTGGACTTATGCTTCCTGAACTTTTTGCTGGTTGATTTGTCGATTGTTGATCTTTTCTTCAATTAAGTCTTCGACAATCATTTGTTGCTGAACTTTTGAAGTCTCGAGCCGCTTCTTGAGATTTAGATATTGTAGAATGAGCAGGTTCTAATTCTTCAAGATGAGTCTGAATAGATTCATTTTGTATAGAATTTTGGAATTTGACATTCATTGATTCCTCCACAGATTGAGTCTTCTTGTTGTAGACTCTGTAGGCTTTGCTTGAGGTTGAATATCCAAAAAAGATGCCTTCATCTGATTTTTCTTCAAACTTGCCAACTCGATCATTTGCATTTTTCAATATAAAGCATTTGCATCCAAACACGTGAAGATATGAAACAATAGGCTTCTTTTCTTTGAATTCTAGAAAGTTCAGCAAACAAACAAGCCAAATCCCAATGTTGTTATACTGTCCCTCCCCCAGGCAATAGTAGCAACCACAATTAAGAGCCATCTTTTTGTGGATCTCATCCAACTTTTCCAACAAGTGTCCAACATAATAATTAGCTATATAGGTACTTACACAGACTTTTAGCTGAATAGAAGATGGAGGGATGAAAGCTTGATATCTGCCTATCACAATCACGTGACCATAACTTAACAGGATCAATAATGTCACAAACTACCGAGAAAATTACCCTGCTTAGTAAATCTTTCAGGTAGAATCACCTAACAATTTCAAACTATTAACCAGAGAGGACATGGAGTTTATATCAAAAGATCTAACTAGTTGCATGACAAATATTGACGACATAAGGACATTTTTAACTCATAAAACAATAAAACATCAAAGGCACAAGAGAGTTGAATAGTATTCAAGCTGAAAAGTTCTCATCTGCCCGATATATTCATTGTTCATACTCATAAAAGGACATTACAGAAGCAGGAAGAGTGAACCATGATATCCATACGGACTCCAACACCGTCCATGTACGATCCATACTAGATCGACCAGCTGTCCATCCCTCCCTCTACGTTCTTGACAGCCCATCTTTGTCTCGGTAGAGAGAGAGATGGAATCCCCTATATGTGTATTTTGATTTCACTTCCGGTGACCGTTGATAAAAATGAAGTATGAGTAACATGGGATTTCCGAGGCTAATTTATTGGGATTAAAGCCATGGATCCGAGGATTTGATTGTTCGTATGCACCAACTAATTATGAAATTGCATTGATAGCCTCGACTCGTGTCCTAGCTGTCGAGCTAGATTTTTCAATTGTTTGTCTCTTACCTTCAGCTTTTCTTATCGTAGCATTCGTAACTAGAACTTTCACTCCAACTATGAATCTTTTTATCCGTATCGTTTCTAACCGGATCTTCACTTACACTGGTTTTCAATAGGATTACCAAACCTATCAATTGATTTACTTAGCCCACAACGTATTCTAATTTTCCTTTTTGTTCTATGAGAGATCCGATAGTATGGTAGAAAGATTCATGTATTTCTTTCTACCATACAGAGAAATGCTACCCCAATATCTTTGTCAGCTAAAAGCGAACTCCAACCCTAACTGCTTTTATATCTCCTCAGCATGACATTGAGCAACATTTTGCTTCTTGAGAGCTTTCACTTCTCTAGTCACCTACCAGCAAATTCCTCTCTGAAAGCTTTGATGCAAATCAAAGCTATCGAGGGCTGACGGCCATGATGAAGCGGAATGAAAACATGAAAATCTACCGATGACCGAAAATTCAGTCTTCCCCAAACTAGAGTAAAACCATGAGCAATAAATGGGGGCACACAGGGCAACAGCAAAAGTCCCGCTGAAGAAGAAATGAAGAGCAATCTTTCTTTTCTGTTCTGTCCCCTAAGCCAACGCAGCAGCTTTTCACCTTAGCTTCCAATCATTCTGCGCAGAACATTCTAATTGCAGTTCCTCCCTCCGAATCAATCCGACCCATCTAAAGGATGTTCTAAGTTCCCACTATTGATCACTTCACAAACCTCCAATCCAACCCAACAGTTCCCTCTAAAAAGCACCTTAATTCAATGCTACACACAGAATTACGTAGAGCGGCAGGAACCCCAGGAAGCTAAACACAAGACAAGGGATTAGAAACCACGAAAGGTCTCAACTTTTCCACCATCATGCCCCACAATGCTACAATTGGTAATAGAACGCTGTACGCGTGTGTTGCGCGCGTGAGAGAGAGAGAGAGAGAGAGAGAGAGAGAGAGAGAGAGAAAGGGAGGAAAAGAAACCTCGATTCATGAGGAACCAGGGAACACCGAAGACGAGGGAGATGACGGCGATGCCGGCCAGGACGTGCTTCTTGTCGCCGCTGTACGGGAAGTGATCCACCTCGCCCTGAAACCGCCTGCTCCCCTCCGCCGCCGTTGGCCTTCGCTTCGCTCGCCATTTTCGGGATCAGTTTTCTTCTCTTCCTTCGCTCGCTTGAGCCCAAAAGAGGACAGAGAGAGAAGCTACCTTGTCCAAATATGAAGTTCTCGAAAAAAAGAAAAAAAGAAAGGAAATACGGTTAAATGAAAATCACCATAGATTTTTAATTTAGTGGAATTTTGTTTTGATTTGTGTTTCTGCAAGTGTTTAGAGAATATACGTATCAAATGTAATTGTATGAATGATCTTCTTCTATGATTTTTGTTTCTACTTGAGAGTGGAGTCCGCATTCCATATGAGAATAATAATGTTATAGTATGCTATCAAAAACTAATTAAATGTGTCAAATTATTAAGAATTTAAAATATATGAAGCACAATAAGTTTTGTTTATTTCATGAAAATATTTTTGTAATTATATATATATATATATTTTTATGGCTAGGGAATCGCCAGTATATGGGCAGGCGCGTCTGGCCGTAGGGACACCTTCCAGCCTGCTTGCAAGTTGTTTAACGAGGGCGCGGAGTTTTGAACCTCTCTCCAGATGAGGGTTGAGAGCCGAACAATGCGTCCACTATGGATGGGTATTTTTTGTTATTATATGATGTTTAAACAACTTAGCAAAATGTCTTTACCAAAAAAAAAAAAACAGCTTAGCAAAATGAATTAACAAAAATATTTCCTTGTTAACAAAAAACTTATATTTATATTTAAGAAAATAATTTTCTTTTTAAAAAATTTAAAATTATTTTTAAAATATGATAAGATATAGGTCCTTGGACCTATATCTTTGTGCTAGGGTACAAGAAAGAACCTCAAGGCTTGTTCTTAGGCCCTTTGTAGCGAACTTGAGTCTAGAGGTCGAGGCTAGATCCATCAAGGACACGCCTGAGAATAGGTTATCAACACATGAGCTTGTGTCCATCATGGTTCGGGCTCGTGACCCTAACTCTTGTGTCTCCGCTCCTCACGCTCAAGCTCAGGGGTGGCCCAAGTCGAGACTCAATGCATCCCATTCTCTCATTTATGCATAAGTTACACTCATGACTATTTAGAAAAATCAAATTAGATTGTCATTTTCAAATGATAAAATATATATTTTTGGTTATTTTGCAGATTTCAACCAAACATCCAAAAAGATTGTTGTTGTTTTTTTTTCTGAAAAATGACTTTTTGACAAATAATTTCCAAATATAATATTTTTGCAAACAAATAGAGCGTTAATGTAATAATGTGAATGATGATATTATGTAAAAAGAAAATCAATCTCGACAAGGAAAATGCTTTTAAGATGTAGCAGTTAAAAGGGACTAATTCCCTAAAAAAACCAACTTTAAGTTAAAATTCTATATTATTTTATTTTGCCTAAAAACAAATCTCAATAGTCACTCTAGCTTCAAGTCTGCCCACAGATCCAACAATCGCCATCAATACCATGAGCTTGACGTTGTTCTGTATGAATGTGAGTGTATTGATGAAAGCATGTTCTAATAATGAACTGGCCCTAATGTTGATAATTCAAAAGATCAATGATGTTTTTGGATGTGTGAATAAATTTGGAACTAGATTGAATTTTGAGTCAAAAAAGTTTGAGAAAAATTGGGATTAATCCTAAAGTTTAGATTTTTTTAAAGGAAATTAAACCTCTAAATGAAACAAGAAATAATTTGTTAACGTAGTGTACAAATGACATGGAGTTTTACCTTCGAAATATGGAAGGAAACTCAAATAGATATAGTACCATAGACAACATCGTCATAATTTCTCTAGATGTTTATTAACGTTAGTATCTCATAATTTTCTCCAACATTTATTATGTTTTACCAAAGGTAATGTAAAGGCTAATCTTCGAATTTACTCGATATACAATAACGTTTTTGAATTTTCTTTTCAATTTACTCTTCGAACTTTTCGAGTTTCGCTCCATGTACTCTTTCTATAAAATAAAATAAAACCTTTATTACCTAACATGAACGCCAATGCAGTAATTTGTACGCTTTACTGTCCATGTGGCATCCATGTCCTCTCTATCTCTCTATAGAGATGGCAATGCCTATCCTTACAATATATGGATCTTACGCCATGTCATCGAGAAATTTCAATACCTTACTCATCCTTTTACATATATTGGTAAAATTCTTCTCGCTCAATGAACTACCATCCACTTCTCGATCTAATTAGAGGTAACTCATCCACGATTGCCACAAGGGATTCACGAAAACTAATTTATAATGGTCTAAGTTCAAGAGAAGACCGATGGAATCAAAGAGGAAAAACAAGTTGGGCTGTTAGTCTAGAAGTCGTGCTTGTCACCTTCATGCATCCGACCTTTCAACCCGAGGAAATGTTACAAGACAACAGAAATGTCAAAGGGGTAGGCTAGATACATTAGAAAAATCAAAAGGGAGTACACGAGGGGTGCTTTCAAGTTTAAAATCCTTGTCGTGATGGATTGTTATATCCACCGAATTGGAGATTCAACATTCAACAACGGCTGGAACGAACCATTTGACTTCTGTTCTGAAATGCACTCCAACTACTTCCAACTTGAAATGTTCAAACACGTGCAGCAGCAGTCAATGGTGAAGTTGGACAGAATCTGAAGCTTGAGATCTTTTCCTGTTTGTTTTCCCTCCTAATTTGTATGTACAGACACCTCCTGGAATTCCTTTCAAGAAACGATGAGAAATCATCCTGGTCTCGCCAATTTATATCCATTTTTCAGTTGGATATGGGCCGACCATTTTCCCCGAAATAGCTGCGGCAAGTGCAGTCGTAAAGCTCGGGTCTTTTGTCAAGGAAGAGGCCATTTGTTCTATCAGAAACTGCCTCAGTTCTGGTGAATCTACTTTCGGTTGCGAACTTTTGACATCGGTTTCCTGCTTGGGTTTCATCAAGTCGAGAGTTACAGTGGGTCCAGATGAACTAAGAGAAGCCGAGCGGGGAACCGAATCAAGAGTGGCACGGGCATTTGAGCCACATGTTGCCTCGAGTAGAGATGAACTTGGATGGTTGTGCTCGCCTTCATAAGTCGCAACTATGACCGATTGGTCTTCAGCACTTCTTTGCACCTGCAATTCCAAGAGTGATTCTTTTAAGTATAATTCTTAGTAAAGTACCATTTGCACAGCATATTAGAAAAAAAGCCAGCAGCTAGCAGATAGTACTGCTCTCATAATCTGAAATTTCACAAAAAGAACATAGGGGGAATGTTCTTGGCTGACCTTCTTCTTGACAAGGCAGCTTGGAGCGTGAGCGCATTTGAAGTAAGCTCTGGGACAAGGGTTGTCCCTGGTGATCTTTTGTCCATACTTCCTCCACTGGTGTCCATCTTTCACAATCTGCAACACACACGAGATAGCTCGATGAGCGACAATTTGCGAAGCTAGAGCTCAACTCCTAGAGCTCAACTCTGGAACAAGAATGTATGAATGGCACTTTTGACTTACAAGGCTAGTGCCTGGCCCTTCGGTCCTATAATAAACCCTCGTGATCTTCGCCTTTATTGTTTCTTCCCTTGGTTTCTTGTACAAATCATCATCATCCGTCGAGCTGCTCTCCGAGGCTCTATTAACTACCATCTCATTGCCATTGTCGTTAGTGCTGCTCTCGGACTTTCTTTTCTTGGACGGGCTGACTTCTCTCTCAGCATTTTTGCTCACAATTTCAATCACATGGTTTCTCAAGGCACTGTAGTTCTCACACACCGTCATCAGCATTTGACTGAGCTTCTTGTTTTCAGCAGCCAGCCGATTCAGTTCTTCTAGCAGAGCACCACTCTGGAAAAATGGAAACGAAACATTAGCAAAGTCGAATAGATTGCGAAATTACGGAAACAAGGACGCGACACAAGTTGCTGCCTTTTTATCGGATGTCTCCGAAGAGACCAAGTTGCTGCTTCAGAGAATATAGAAATCGTTACGGCAACAGGTTTTTGGAAATAACTTCAAACAAAGGGTGCGCACCATCATTAATTAAAAGCAGATTTGAGTAAAATCAAGAAAAAGATGAACCTTAACATACTTAATTTTCTTGTTTTGCAATTATCGTTTCTATCAGGAAAGCAAGTAATTGAGAACCTCCGGAGGATCATAATTAGAGGCTTCAGCTTAAGAAGCAACATGACATATATACAAATTATAGGCTAAGACTCGAGTACCACAAAACAAAATTACAGCAAGAGAAGGAGCTAACCTCATCTTTGTTCCCAGAACCAGTCCTTCCCAGCTCCATAAAGTCGCTCTCCACCACTTTGGTCTGAAAAGGCAAGAACCCAGAAGGAAAATATCAGAGATTTGCATAAAGAAACAAGAAAGGCCGATGCTTTCCCAATTGCCAAGGCACAAGCAACTCACCGGAGGTTCTTCTGAAACTTGCAGCGGCCTAATGCTGAGATCAAAGAAAAGTAATCCAGGAAGAAGAATCCATGGAACGCCGAAGACAAAGGGTCGGTTTTCTTGTTCTTGTTCTTGTCTTGTTCTTGCAGAACCAAGCGAAGCGGAGGAAGACGGCGGAGGACGACCAAGCAAAAGCGAACTTCTTCTTCTTGAGAGAGAGAGAGTAATCCTCTTGAATGCTGGAGGCGCCGAATCTGTCTCGAATTGACCAGGTGCGGAGCTGAGGCGCACCATTATATAGCCCAGGACCCAAAAGTCTACGGCTGGCTTTGCGGAACGAGGGAGGAAAGAGGGAGACTGATAAAGATGAGAGGAGAGCTGTAAAAGAGCTGTCAACGCTTCAATTCCCATGTGCTCCTTTCAGAAGATGAGAGGAAAGAGGACTCCAATTACTAAATCGTAACTTTATCCTAAATGAGATTGTTTTGGGTCAACCTTGCCCTATAAAATTATGAACCATCCCTCGATATACACATTACAATGATTCGCTGTTAGTACGATTTTGTCCACGGATCTTTCTTATGGCACTAATCAATTATCCAAGACACGCGTCCCAAAATATTCATTAATTAGACCCAAATAAGCATATAGAGTGATTCAACCAAATAGACATTTCTAATAAAATATATTTTACTGATATAAATTTTCATCCGTATTATTTAATATCATTTTCTATATGAATTTCCACAAATGGGTCTCGATTTACTCACTTTATTTGTACTCTTACAACTATGAACTTCACAAAAAAAAAAATGGATATTCTGAAAGTCAGAAATCATTTCAATTAGTTTAATTATTCCCTCGTCGGCGGTGGTGAGACGACGAATTCGTTTCGAGGAAGAAAAGTTGGGGATTGGGTGAAAAGGAGAGTCGGTGGAGTCAATCCTCGGTACGGGGAGAAAGTCAAAGTCAAGCACGACATGGGAGACAAGTATGCGCTGCTTTCTGTTCTTGCTGTGGATGGGATGGGATGGGATGGGGGAAAGGGGAGGTGAATTCAGCGCTGACCTGACGCACGGGCTTACTTGGGCAAACCACAATTGGGAATGTGGATGGCGACGACACACGACCTTTCTTCGCACGTTCCCTTTTCCACAACGTTTTTCGCGTTACGTTTGGTCCCTTCTTCTTCTTCTTCTTCTTCTTCTTTCTCTCTCTTTTCTTCCTTTCTTTGAGCCGACCTTTAATAAGTGCCAAAGGTCGCGTGGGATGGTGCCTTGACTTTTGATCCCCCGGCCTCGAATTGCATCTTTCTTTCGGCGAGGAGTTCATCTAAGAAATGAAGTGAGAAGAAAAAGGAAGGGGACGAGATTCTTGTGGCGAGACTCTCCCTAGTTTATTGTCCAATTTGACCAACATGGTTTGCATTTAGACACTAATCTATAGACTTAGCCGTTCAAACGTGTCTAATTCTTTATGTTCATTTACACCTAATCTGTAGAATTAGTTGTAAACGTGTCTAATTGTTTATGGTTGTTTCTCCACCTTTTGTCTTTGGGGGATTTGAATCATTTAAGGCTCATTTGATAAAATATTTGGTAAAATTTCGTATGACGTATTTGGAGGTACGAAATTTAAATTTTTAGGCCCCATTGTATCTCCGGTTTAAATATGTCTACGCCTAGTATTAAGCAAAAAGATCAAACTAAAAATGATGCAAAGTGAAAAATTTGATCCTAAAAACATTATGCTCATGTTGATTGAAATAATTAGTCGATGATTTGTTTTTCATTAATTTTTGTACACAATGAAAATATTTTTCATTTGTGTGAGCAATATAGGCGATGTCTTTAGAAAAATCTTTTTAAATCATTCATTTTCAACGAAATAATTATTTGTTTAGTGAAAAGTAAATGGTTTGGAAGACTATTTTTGAAAATTATCGCTCGTATCTCTTAAAAAAAATAACTAATGGAAAATATTTTCATTATCGATGGTGATTTATGTAAGAATATTTTTTGATCAATGAGAATAACTTTTGTTCGTTTATTTTTACAAGCGAATATAAGTAATCATTTTTTAGAAAATACTTTATAAACATTCTTTTTGGCAAAACAAACAAACTCTATATTAATCGATATTTAGTAGTGGTTTCTTCCATATCCCAAGTCAAACTGTCCGCATTCAGTCAAAACATCCTAAGCGCGTCGTGATGAAGTGAAAAGCTATAAGAAGAAAGTTCGTCGTTGGTCTTGAATTAATTGGTCAGTCGGTATCCCGGGTCAAACCACCTCCCGATCGTTGAGAAGTGAAAATTCGTCGCTAATGTAAGAAGAAAGTTCGTCGTTGGTCTTGAATTAATCGATCGTCGGTATCCAAGTCAAACCACCCCTCCCGATCGTCGAGTGAAAAGTCGTCGCTAATGTAAGAAGAAAGTTCGTCGTTGGTGAATTAATCGATCGGTCGGTATCCCGAGTCAAACACCCCTCCCGATCGCCAGAGTGAAAGAGTCGTCGCTGTGTAAGAAGAAAGTTCGCCATTGGTCTTGAATTAATCGATCGATCGGTATCTCGAGTCAACCACTCCCTCCCGATTGCAGAAGTGAAAAGTCGTCGCTAATGTAAGAAAGTTCGCCGTTGGTCTTGAATTAATCGATCGGTCGGTATCCCGAGTCAAGCCACCCCCCTCTCGATGAGTGAAAAGTCGTCGCTAATGTAAGAAGAAAGTTCGCCATTGGTCTTGGATTGTCGATCGATCGATGTCCGTCAACCCTCCCGATCGTAAATGAAAAGTCGTCGCTAATGTAAGAAGAAAGTTCGCCATTGGTCTTGAATTAATCGATCAGTCGGTATCCCGAGTCAAACCACCCCCTCCCGATCGTCGAGAAGTGAAAAGTCGTCGCTAATGTAAAAGAAAGTTCGCCGTTGGTCTTGAATTAATCGATCAGTCGGTATCCCGAGTCAAACCACCCCCTCCCAATCATCGAGAGTGAAAAGTCGTCGCTAGTATAAGAAGAAAAAGTTTGCCGTTGGTCTTGAATTAATTGATCAGTCGGTATCTCGAGTCAAACCACCTCCCGATCGCTGAGAAGTGAAAAGTCGTAAGTAGACCGCATTGGGCCCCAATATATGTCGAGAATGCAATTATTCGAGACGGCATGATTTATATCGAATTTCATGTGTGTGTATATATATATATTTATAATTGAAATGGGGACGTTGAAGTTGCACGAATTAGGAATTGAGGTCATTATTGATGGGTCTGGAATTGATCGGTCATTCCGTATCCCGAGTCAAACCATCTCCTTTGGATCTCCGTGGAGTGAAAAGTCGTAAGAAGACCAGAGGAGGCCCCAGATTCACCGAATAGTGACGCCCACCGCACCAGCAAGTGGCCAAGTTGGTGGCCGATCCACCTTCTTGGGTTGAAAAGGACGGTAATGGCGGAAAGGACAGCGGCTTTCCCATTCAAACCCCGTGGTCCTCGAGAAAAGTTCAATTGGAAATCAAACCTCTGAAGAATTCAGCATCGCTCTTTTTGAATGTGGATAAGGTCAGCCATCTCTTGGCTTTTTTTGTCTTATCCTCCCAGATAATTCTATTTTCTTCCCTTCCCTTTTTAAAATTTGTTTGAAATTGCAAAAATTGGTGGAAGATATGTAACATTCTGCATAAAATGATATAATCGTAATTATGTAGGTCCCGGACATTTCGTACTCAATAACGTTTTTGTTTGTCATAAAGATAATTCTCGTAGAAAAAACCATACATAATAGAAGTTTGAATAGATAAGAACGAAAAGCTTGAGGTGGGATGAGACATTCATTTAAAGGAAAAGCATTTTGTCTTTGGAACTTTCTACGATCCACCACTCATTCGGCTTCATGTCTCAATGGGCTAGATTGGGATTAGAGAAGAATTTTAAATGGGCTCAGGCCTTCTGATAAGCACACTTGCATTCCATTTAATTTGATTTGTGCTTAACACCTCACTCATCGGTTCATAGTTATGAGACTCCGACTTCCAGCACTCTCAAGTTCGTAAGAGCTATTGCTTCAATCTGAATTGTACCCAATAAAGTCTGATTTATAAGAGACATAAAGATTTGAGAATAGTAAAAGTCAGAATTAAAAAAGTCGCTCACAAAAAATGAGAAAACGTATATAAACAAGGAGACTTTTATCATTTACTTTGTGTTTTTATTACATTCGAGACTTAATTTTGGTAGGCATGGAACACCCAAAAATCTCTCTTGAATGCTGCAATTATTGTTTGGAGAGTCCGAAAACTTAGGCAAAAGGAAAGTGCAGATACCTGTTCTAGTCCACATATATTTGTTTCCTAGTAGCCAAATCTTCCTTAGTTGGGGTTGACAAAGGGTGTTCATCCACGTACACGGGGGCTTAGAAGAGAGACACGCGCTCCCGTTTCTCGTGCAGCACGAGCAACTATTCGACGAGGTGTAGCACATGTTCGAAATTTAGCTCGAGAGCACGCGGGACGAATTAAGACCGTAGAATGTGCAACAATGACTTGACTGGACTTGACGAGCCATGCTGTGAAGCTTAAAACGTTGTTGAAAAACGCTGAATGTGGATTTCTCCCTCTGATCTCTTGATGATTGAAGGTGCTTATTGCCCTAATGGAAAGCACATGGAAGCATCACGCTATAATCCGAAATCTCTTCAGGATAAATTTGTACGTCTAACGAGCTGGAGAAGTAAAAGCAGAAAGGACCCGAGTTTCTGAATTCGGCGCTCCACTGGGGACGCTGGAAGGGCCTTTTCTCGTTAATGGGCTTTACCCAACCCTCAGGAGAACCTGGTAA